>JAHZNA010000902.1:0-37431 GCA_027743935.1 Sinodicranocentrus sp. ZH6 | reverse complement strand
CTTTGGTGTTAGTCTGCTGGAGACCCACTTTGGTCTGCTGGAGACCCACTTTGGTCTGCTGGGGACCCTGCACCTACTACGTACATTGTACGTAATTACTACACTATTTTTTTGGCCTTGTATATTCAAGTATACTACAACACAAAACACATGGTTAGGTTAGGTTGGTAAATTGGTAATACTTAAACAAACCTAACATATGACATTGTTTATTTTTTACCCAGTTCACGCAGTTAGTTCAATCTAGAAAAACAGTCAAAAATCAATTTTGTGATTTAATTATTATATTCAAGAATTTTGAAAAATGACTGAAATGGGTAGCAGTAGTGGCAGTAGGGCAGTATGTGATGAAGCCGAAAGCAATGGAAAGGATGGCGTTAAAAATTCCTCGGAGAAAATAAAATCCGCATCAGAAGTAAAAGCAGAAAGAATGAAACGCATGCGAGATCTACACATGAAAAGGGTAAGCATTTAATTTAAACTATCACATAAAGGACAAGTATTTGTGGTAAAAACAAGTTAGGGATATATTTAAGCACAACGGCCCTCGCAATATCAATTAAACGGGATATTTAATAACAGAAAACTGGCTTCTTTAGAGGTTAACATTTATGTACGGGATATTGTACCAGGTAGGATTTTTTGGGTAGATTTCAAATATGCAATTTGTTTTTTGCACACACTCACTCTCACCCAAGCCGAGATAATCGACCCCAACAGGGTACGTATATAATAATATGAGCTGAAAATTTTGATGTACATATTAGTTAATGTTAATACGAATATTGTCTCTTTGTCGAATTTGTTTGAAATCGGAGGATTTCTTCATAAAAAATGGTTAGGTTAAAGATCCCGGTTAGGATTCGTGTGGTTTGTGTCTCTAAATGTCGAGTTTGTTATTTGAAATGGGAGGATTTCTTCTTAAAAAATGGTTAGGTTAAAGAACCCTGTTGGGTCGATTATCTTGGCTTTGGTGAGTGTGCAAAAGCAAAAAACAAATAGCATTTTCCTTGGCCTTGAAATATTCGTACGTTCCATAATTGACGATGAGTTTGAATACTTAATTTTACTAATAATACTTATTCATTTTTTAAAAAATCTTATAATTTTAAGAATGAAGCTCGAAAATTAAATCATCATGAAGTGCAAGAGGAAGAGAGAAGATCCAAACTGCCTTCAAATTATGAGGCTCGGAAACGAAAAGCGGAATGGATTTTAGAGGATGAAGATCGCAGAGGGAAATGTGAAGCAGAAGGAGAGGACTATGACAGGGTTAAGTTGTTAAACGCTCAGGCTGACGACCTGGAAAGAATAAATAGACTTCGAGCCCGCAAGAAAAATCCAGATGAAGGGTTTTCCACGTATGAAGCGGCTACTGCTAGGCAGTACAAACGGTTAGTTACAAATATGAAGGTTGACTTAAATAATTATGAAGAAGAAAAGGAGAAAATGGGAGAAGAGGCATTTTATGCTGGAAAAGACACACTCATTCATGGACTGCATAAGGATAAGCCCGAGAACATTGACAAAATGGTGGACAATTTGGAGAAGCAGTAAGTTTAACTAAAATATTTATCATTCTAAAATACGATAATTAGATTTTTATATTCTGCGTGCCTATTACTACTAATGAGTGACATAAGTGATAAGTGTCATCATGATTGATTGACAGTGAGTATTACTATCAATACTATACTAATTGATAATCCCTGTTTTCCTTAAAGAATACAACGTCGTGAAAAGTATAGTCGCAGAAGGATACACAACGATGAAGCAGACATTGATTATATCAACGAGCGAAACATGAAATTTAACAAAAAACTGGAACGGTTTTATGGTCAGTACACTTCAGAAATCAAACAAAACCTGGAAAGAGGAACGGCCATATAAGATGCATCGGATGGGACGGATCTTACGCGCTACCTTACGGATTTACGAATTGCATATAGATTAGATTACATGGTTTTTACTGCGCACCGTCATGAAAATTGCGGTATTAGTTCATTGTACAACTTTTATTATTGTTAAGTTTAAATTGTTATAAAATGCTTCTTGTACCACATATATTTGTCATTTTTATTGTTAAACATAATTTACACGCGTACAACAGTTTGTAGAATAAAAGAAATTGGAACTTTTTTAAAAAAAATGTATAGTTACGTTTGCACTGTCCTCCCAGCATGTATTATTTGTGTGTCTCCGTATAAATATGGCGCAATAAAACTTTAGCTTTAGATCGTGGCAAAGGTTTTATCCCATACTTTTTAAGTTCTTGCTGAAAATAATTAAAACTAGTTTTTACTACATAGCATGTAATCAAAACATTGCTGCAGTAATAGACCTGAGTTAAATATTAAGACATTGCATTACCTTCAAAATGGGAGTATCGATTGAACTATAATTCAACATTGGGGACTTCGCCGCTGAATTTAAGTGCGTTGTAGTAGAAGGAGTTGGTTGGGATATCACTTTATTGCGATTTTCAGGTGATTTAGGTAGACGAGTAGGCAATTTTATTTTTGGAGCCGACTTCGTCTTACCCTTCGGCTTCCCATTTGTATTATTTGTTTTTTTGTTGTCAAAAGTTAAGTCAGTATTATCAACAAATGATGCTAGATTTTTGCGCGACACTCGTTTTTTTACACGAGAAGGTGTGTTTTGAGCTTCACAATTATTTTCTTGAGTGGAATGGGAAATAACACGATCTTCTTGTTCATTTCCGGAGAAAAGGTTATCTGGGATTTTTGCAAACACCGAATCGTCCCAATCATCCTCTAAGGGATCGTGTTCACGGTTATCCTTGAGCTGTTCGTTAGCAAAAGTAGAAAACCGTGTTAATGAAACTCGTTTAGGCGATTGCGTATAAATGACAGATAGATCAGGCGTAGACGAGCTTCTACCCCTTTTTTTGAGAGAGATATTACTAATTTTTAAGGGGTTGGTTTTACCATCATCCGTTAAATCTTTTAAAGTGCACGGAGTACTTTGAAGAACACTTGAGTTCCATATATTCTCACTCACATCTAAACTAATGATATCATGATCATCTAACAATTCAAAGGAACCAAACTTTTGTTTTTTAATTGCCTTTTCGATGAACTCATTCACATCACCACCATCCTGCCGTGCTTGAAGAATGCCAGCAACTTGGGTCGCTGTGTATAAAGTCATAGCATTGTCTAAAATCGGCGACACGCTTCTACATCGTTTTTTATCAGTCACGGTAGCTGCACGTTGAGAAACTGGAGTAAGTAGCTCTTCAAAATAATCTTCGTTGTCAGAATTCTCTAGCTCCTTAACTGCAACGTGTGTGTGTTGTAATGAAATATCTTCTTTCGGTTCCAGATCTTGGCCAGGATTTACTTCTGATTCATCTTCACTCCCTGAACTTTCGAATAAATCAACTGATTTGCCATCTCCCACGTCATCTATACAACTGTTAATTGTGGAATTCGCCGAACAATTTGGTTGAATAGAGAGTAAATCTGACCCACCGTCAAAAGTTTTAAAAAGCTCCTCAGACGTCGAGCTACAATCCAACCCACCTAAAACAATGAACATGAAATGTTATATCAAAATCTTCGACAATGCAACTTCAATAGTTTGTACATTTGAGAGATTTTATTTACGTAAATGACCAACCTTGAAGCGAATTTTGTAGTATTTCATCAGTTTGTGTTTCAGAAGAAATCATAATGCATCCATCGGTGTTATTGTCTGCGATTTCTATTATTTCTAACCCAAACACCGCCCCAAGTTCTTTTAACTCGGAAAGTGTTTGTTCATTACATGACTCTACTAGGCCAGTATATAAATACCACAAAAAAGCTTTGACCGCACTGTGAGTGTAATTAGTTAATGGAATAACATAACGTATGCGACTGCCAGATTGTTCTTCGACAATTTCATTCAAGATATTCGGACATCTAGCCAGTAACATAAAGCGATGACATTTCAGCGGTTTTTCTTCTCGACCGTAGACCACAATATCACTTTGTGTTTTGTTTAATAGCATTCTTGAAATATCCTGAATGACTTTGGGCATCATTTTTACACTCTTATTTTGCAAAGAATGAAAGGAAGATGACTTAGCTGACAGTTTACTGTTATATAATCTATTAACAGAGGTTTCTTGTACATCCGACGAAACTACTGATTCCTGAAAGTACATATAATTTCCGGGAATACCTCAAAACGTATACATGTATATAAATCTACTTGTACAATTTTTAAACAGTAACTGACCTTATGAGCTATTACAGACTCTGACTTCATTTCCTTCGATTTTAACGATGTCAAGTGTCCTATGCCCTCGGAATCCATCCCTGAATCTGTAAGGGGAGAGGAGAAATCAACACCAAGAGTAGGTTTTTCCAGGGTTGTGAATGAGTCTTCTTGAACATCAGCAGTATATTGTGCAAGGTTCCATAGCGTGGCGTCCTAGTAAAAGAAACAAAAATTGTAAAAGGGTGAGGGTGGTGCTGGCGGTAGTTTCTCGAAATCTCACAAATTTACCCTGTTCTGCAAAGGTATAAGTCGCTTGGGAACATTTAACGCTTCGGGTGGAAGTTCATTCCGGATGTTAACTTTCTCCATACGAATCATCTCGGACTCTTCTAGGATTTTTGCAACTCTTTCGCTAATTATCGATTTCTTCTGCTCCACATCAACAGCATACAGAGGTAAATCTTGAACCTTTACCTTCTTTCCTCTGCGCCTCGTAGGCACAATTGGAGCTGACATTTCAGATGCCTGGCTAGCCTTTTTAGCTTTCTCAACAACATTGTTTGCTTTCCTTTCCGAGGAATTACTAGCCTTTGATGTTTCAATTAATCCGATTTCATTTTCGAGGCCATTTTCAATCACAAATAAGTTTTCTTTCACTTTTCGACTTTCGAACTCTTCATGAAGAGAAACGGATAAGGCTAATGCTAACTCCAAATCCGGATCATCCAGCGTTGTCTTTCTGCTACGGGTTCCTTTCCGTCTTGCCACTGCAAGTTGAGGCACACCATTTTTTGTCTTTTTATTTCCTGAAGAAAATCCAGGAAACGCTAAACCCAGACTTTCCCATTCCTGAATTTGCTTTTCCTGGAGTTGCATAGCCTCAAAAACCTGTTGAATCGGAATATCTTTTGCGCAGGTTTTCACATGTGTAGTTCCTGTTAATTTATCATTTAATTTCTTCCAGCAAAAAGGACAAACTACTTTCCCTTGCTTGTTTTCGACAGGTTCTAAAGATATTTGATCTTCATTCACAACGTCCTGTTGTCGGCTACTTGTAGTACTGCTGGCCGACACCGAAGACATGGCATCCGTATCAGAAGACATCTTTTTACCTCCTCCCCAACGACAGAAAACATTTTCCTCTAATATATCTTGCAAGCTAACTGCAGCAGTCTGCGTCTGATTGTTATCGCTTCGTGTACTTTTTAGCATTTGCACCGGAAAATATTCACTCATAGAAGAAAGGGAAGAGATTGACGGCTCTTCTGTCGTTTGTTTTACAGGGTTTTCTTCCGTATGAGACGGTTTTTTCGGTCGTCTTACAAAGTCGTCATCTTCAAACTCAGGATCGTCATTGAATCGACTAATCTTTCCTGACCTTAGTTTTATGGCAGGTCCCTTTTTGAAACGCGACAACTTACTCATGATTCTGTGTAGTAAATATAACCTGAAGTTCACTCGATATATAGCTCAATTTGTTTATGAATAAATACTCGCAAATTCAGAAAGCAACTAATTCATGATACAGCACAGAAAATGTTTACGATCAATACCAACATCGACTACCACTTTATATATTGTAAAACAGTATTAATTAATAATAATATTTTACGTTGAATTTCACATAGGTAACTTACATTCACTAGCATTTCTATATTTGACATCTATCGTAATATAAACACACGGTTGTTTGTTTCTATAACCGTAGTTAGCGTCGTAGTATTGTATAGGCTAAGAACACATATCTACTGCCATTTTTAATTTATTTTTGTCTATGAACAAGTTTCAATGATTCCGGCGACACAGGTGGTCCTTCTAAATCCCCTCGCCGTCGCATGTCATCAAGTTGATTGTCTTGCATAATTTCTTTCATTGATGGACGTTCGCTTTTTAACCAGCCTCGGTGTTTTAAATTATACCGTCGTTCCTTAAAAAAATCATACTCAGCAAACTCGTTACCTTCAGCCAATTCTTTCCGTAGTCGCCGAAATAAAGGAGCAAATCTGCAAGTAAGACAAAAGTAAAATATCTTAGTACCGAGATTAGTGAGATAATTTAAATACTTGTATCCAACCAAAATTTGACAGACTAATCAAGTGTTTACAAAACCCGTAAGTGTTTACGTGTTTAGTGTGAATGGCATTGCAAAATTTCATGAAAAATCTGCAATGATTGATGGATAGTAACAAGACTATTTACTACTGAGCATACTACCACGTGCACGTACAACGTAAGTAACTTGCAAAGTATAAAGTAACATTTATCACCACATAACTTACTATACAACTTACGCAAAAATAGCAGACCCGCAAATAATTGCGTACCCAATTACAGCACGGGACACGAAAATCCGCTGTTTTGCTGCGGGACTGCCAGGAAAATTATCTTGATACCAGCCCATACTACTTTGTTCTTTCTCGAGCTGTGACTATATGGTTGACGGTCAGTTATTTAAAATGGTATGTATATGTCGCCAGTCTCCAATGCCGGAAGTGTCCTTCAACATACACACCAAATGCTTAAATAACATGCATATACTTACATAAAAATGGGCATAGGCATAAGTTGTATTTAAGTATGCATTTGATTTTTGTAATTTTAAAATCCAACCCAGGTCACAGGTAGGAGGTGGTAACAGTTTGTGTTAAATTTAGAAACAAAAAACCTACTAATTGTAAGTCTGGTACAAACAAGACCTCCGAAGGTTTTAAATTGAAGTAGAAACGTTCTACTGAGTATCATTTGAATTTATAACGTATGTCAATCGTTCTGTTTGACTGATAGGCAATTAGGCATAACAAATGTAACAAATAGCATAGCTTATTTTATCCTCCCTTCATCCTTATGTAAATCAGAATCAGTGACAGAGTTCAAGAACAGTTCTTCGTTCGAATTCGAATGGAATAATTTAAAATATTGATGCTTATTTAACTGACCACAAATAGTAATAATAAACACTTACATTTCCTCAAATAGTGCTTTCTAAAAATATCTAGTAAACAAACCTAGCACATGCTAGTGAGTGATCGGTCACAAGTCACATAATTCTCAAATTTCCGTTGCATTTGAACAGATGTCTGACCGCCTTCCCAAGAATAAGATGTCACGTTTGTAGTGTATTACATGGGTAAAATAAGTGTTTCATTCAGGATGTTTTCTGCCTTATATTTATCCATCTCTGCCTGGTATATGCTTCAGTTCAGAATTCAGAGATTAGATTATATTGTTATGTATGACTATAAAGGTAAGAAAAAAGAGATCGAATGGGATGTTCAACTTGCACAAGCGAAATAGGTATACCCTTCACAGATATTCCATTCCATTTCCATCGGGCTTTACGTACATCACATCAATACATACACTTTTCCTATCTGCTGTATGCACAAGGTACGTATGAAAGTAAGTACGTCTGCCTGCATCATTCACACTTCTTTTTTGAGGAGAAACTTTATTGCAAGTGTTCTACCCCAATGATACTACAGATCATGGAGGTCTATTTCTGCATCTGTCGGATATATGTATACTGGTTTTCATTTTTCTGAAAACATCAAACCTTAGATTACTGATTACAGTGACAAACATGTACTGATGATCTACTTGAATATCAAGACCGAAGCGAAAAGTCAATTTGAATTTGGTAGAAGAAGGGTAGTGAACGTATTGGAATTATTGGAAATGTCACTTATTTTTTTACCACAATTTGTTGACTAAAATAAATTCGGATTTTGAAAGACAACGTGTACAATGCAGTCGTGAAAGATTTCCCTTAAAACCATCTTAATATTTGGAAATCACTCATCGTATCACATTCAACATCTATAAAAAATAGCAGTCATCAGTAGTTGGTAGTAGTGTTGCTGTTTCCTGTGAGAAAATGGATCTTACCGCAGAATTAAAGGAGTTACGGAAGCGTAAGCAGTTGATAGTATTTTTGTAATTATTACATATTATTGTTAATTGTAATCGTTCCAAAGAAGGGCCTTTCTTCAATTATACAAAACATCGACAAAGACGATAATTAACATTTTAAAGTTTTTATCACTTTGTTATAAATTATCAACATGAAATTCATACTTAATACTTTACCTCTGGTGACCCGGGCCTGGAATATGTAACGATGAACTAGTGAGTATAGTTAATTCCCATGTTATCTAGAGTTTTCTATGTTGTATGTTGCTTTTAGAGTTGTATACCTACCGGTATAAGAGTTTAGAGCTTGAGCGACAATTAAGAACACATTGTCACTTTTTCAACCGATCGCCAGATCAAGATAGAAATGTACCCACCGTAGATCGACCTCCTATGATCCAGATAAATGCTTTTGAAGACACACTTGCGTGCTTCACTAGCGTTTTCACCAATAGCTTGGTAAAGTAAAACTTTGTTAACAAATCGTTGCAAGAAACGGCTGAGGTCTGGATACCAACCCCCAATTTTTGGGGGGGTTGGTAACCCGACTCTGACTAATTCAGAGTCGGGCGGGTTACAAACCCCCACTTTTTTAAGTGAGTTGAGAACTGAAAATGAGTGAGTGTTGAGTTGGAAGTTTGTAAAAATATCTTTCTAATTGGTTTTGTTAGGTTGGGTTATAGGTTAAAGGTATCATTATCATTGTGTCAGGTTAGGTTTTAGGTTAACGTTATATCATTGTGTTCTCAACTCTAAATTCCATTTTCAGGTTGATTTTATATTAATAAAAGTGGGGGTTGGTAACCCGACTCGGACCACTATTAGTCAGAGTCGGTTTACCAACCCCCAAAAAATTGGGGGTTGGTATCCAGACCACAACCCAAGAAACATTAACATTAGTTTTAGCAATACTTTCTCCTAATCTAATCATTACGGGGATTGCTAAATTATGTAGATTATGGAGATGATTGCAAGCCACCTCCCAGTTCAGGATTTACTCACATGCCGACTGGTTTGTAAATTATGGTCACAAGAAATGTCTCAACACCTTACTAAAAGAAAGGCATTGGTAGTCGCTTACGAGGACTGTTCTGAAGCAAAGGAGCTGCTCAAAAAGAAGCAACAAGGAAAATTTGTTAATATTTCTACGTTATGCATTCTAGAAATTCCCATAACGAGCCAAATTATCACTGACATTGTAAAACATTTCGGAGAAACTTTAAGTGGTTTGAAACTCGATGACTGCATTCCTGAAGCTAAGGATTTGTACGATTTATTGAAAGCATTGCCGTGTTTAGAAGTTCTGAGTTATAAGCAAACGGGAGTAAAGCAACGAGTTAATATGAAAGCTACTGAATCCACTCTGGATGGATTAACATTATACGTTACGCATTTGGAAATGAATTATCTGAAAAAGTTGGTGTGGGAAGAACCTCATCCAGTTAAAAACTTTGAACGAATTATAAAAATGTTCCCAGGGTTAGAGGATCTTGACTTAATGTGTTGGTCTAAGCCTGACCCAAATCGCGTCATCGGTCTTCGTCTGGATTCTTTAAAGAATCTTTCTATTTCTTGTGATAACAATTTTTCGGAGGAGCACTTCCAAGCGTTGGCAAATTTAAATTTGAAACTTCGAAAACTTTCACTTCGTGATGTGAAAGCTGGTGGAAAGAAACGAATGCAAGGTCTGAAAGCGTTTCTGCAATCTATATCTAGCACTTTAACTGAAATGAACTTGAATGGAAATGGAAGGATATCAGAAGCAGGAGTAATCACAGATTCGTTTGTCAACCAAGCGTCCGCATTTCCTGTTGATTTTCCAGTTCTTAGAAAACTAAATATAGACTGCAGCCTATTACTTGATTTAAAGATGCTCGATCATATGCCCGAATTGCAAAAAATAGAGTGCAAGTTTCCAGATTGGAAAGATTGGTGGAATTTGTTAAATGCAAATGGAGTACCCCAGAATCTTCCGAACCTGATTCATGTTAGATTAGGAGCGATCGACAGCGGTTGTATAAAAAGGGTTGCGACTTGCTTCACGTCTGTTACAAAGTTAGATGTGTCAGAAGATAGAATAGATGACATAGCTTTACGAACCATTGCTACGATGATGCCCCAACTGAACCACCTTAGAATTGTAGCAAGCACCAACCCGAGAAGCAGAAAACTAAAAATAACAGATCATGGAGTCACTGGAATTCCAGCAGAAGAATGTGTTAAGCTATTGGATGCTGTTCCTGAAGTTTTTGACTCTAACTACATTGATAACGTCAGGAAACATGAATTTATTGGAAATTTAAAAGGTGAGAGTATAAACTGGACAATTAACCAGTAATAAATTTAAAAAGTCTGTCACTTAAGATAACATTTTGTCTGGCTCTCAGTTTTACACTCACTGGAGCTGGCTTGCTCGGACATTGACATCACAGACGTTGCCATACTGTATGGCATTTCGGCTCTTAAACGAATCAACACAATTACCCTTCCCAATTGCAAGGTTTGATTCTTGTTTCAAATTTGATCACAAATAATATATTCGACAATATAGTCACTTATACGTATGTAATTAATGTTATCAATATGTATGAATTTTTTATTCTGTTTGCATTCATTGAAATTTTAATTTAATTTTGTAGCTCACGAATGCTTCTTTGGCTGCTCTCGGCGACTTACCGAACCTTCTTGTCTTGGAACTTGATAAACGGTGTGGTGTCACACAGGAAGGTGTTGTTGCATTGCGAACGAAAAAGAGAAATTTAGTTGTAAATTTGTATGCTGATGTTAATTCCAGGATGTTCAGCTAAAGTATTTATCCATAAATTATTATCGCGTAATCTGCGCAATTTTTATGTTTTCTTAATGAACGATAATAAATACGCTAAGAAATAGTACGTAATAACAAATCTCGGATGTGTTTGTAGATGATATTTGCTAACATTTGACTCGCCACATTTGAAATGACAAGGGAGCTATATATTATATTATTCTATGGTTTATAGGATCTTCTTCTTACACTTCTAATGAAGATACTAATCATCTTGTAATTTAATTTTTAAAACTGTACAAAGTAGAAACCTTGGAGTGAAGGTTGCCTCCCTACATATGTGACACGGGTTTTTATTTTGTTTTATTGGCTTTGTGACGACATGTTAATAAAAAGCAGAATATGCATCATACTATATAGATACCAAAATCAAAAATGCTATACTATTCAACACATCTTTTTTAATTTTAACTGTTATTATTTTGTTTTATTGGCTTTGTGACGACATGTTAATAAAAAGCAGAATATGCATCATACTATATAGATACCAAAATCAAAAATGCTATACTATTCAACACATCTTTTTTAATTTTAACGGTTAAACTGGAATGGTTAAAATGGTCAATTTACATGTGCTTGCACATAATCCATATGGTTCACGTCATTACCGTTGTTAGTTGTGCATTAAAGGTTCAAGTTCAAGCGAGTTTAAGCTTACTTGCATGTACACTGATATACACAATTTATTCTTACAATACAGTACATCTCGTACATATGTACTCGTAATTCACATATTTTACAAGGTGCGAGCTCCTATTCCACTTCCACATACTACATTCGTGAGTAGCGAGAAGTTGTAATTTTGTGATGAGTTGTGTGTGTTGTGCTTGTGGTGACTTGTGAGGAAAAGGGAAAAGTGTAGTTTCAGCTCTTGATTGTCTNGTAATTCACATATTTTACAAGGTGCGAGCTCCTATTCCACATACTACATTCGTGAGTAGCGAGAAATGTAATTTTGTGATGAGTTGTGTGTGTTGTGCTTGTGGTGACTTGTGAGGAAAAGGGAAAAGTGTAGTTTCAGCTCTTGATTGTCTTTATTATCATGTCAATGTGTAAACTGTTACATATATGTACTTATGTACAGACTGCGCACATGATGTATCAAAACAAATTGGATTTCTGATAACAACCAAATGAAATTTTTCACGTTTTGAGTAATTAGCTTTATAAAGCTGTACTAGCTGTAGCCATAGCCGAAAGGAAAATTAAGAGAACTACATGAGTGCCTAATTTTTTACTTTATTCTCATTCTCATAAATCTTCAACGTACAACGAACTCCTCAATTCAACATTAAGGAAGGAACTTATCGCCGATAAGTTATCGGCCGTGTTTACATTATGCCACAAATAATCAAAATGTAATCCAGGAGTCTTTTTACATTTTGCAGCAAATATTATCCAAAATCTGGAAGGCTTGCGATCTCAGACATTCTAATAATTTTCCTAAAAACCCTACCCAAACTTTTATCCATTGGCCCTTTAGTGGTAAATTTAGAACTGCAAAACTTGTATTTACACCTTCACACGTTTTAGTAATGGCTGATGATGATGACACAAAGATTCTTCGAAAAAGTAAGTTTAACTTAAATACAAACTTGTAATTAAATTATAGCGTAATTTATACTGATGTTCCCTGCTATTTAGATATGTTTATATGCAATTACCTGAGAGAAGACCACTTGCATCAAGTCAACCTGAGAAAATTGTGCACCAACAATTTGCACTGGAAACCTGTATACGACTGTGAAAATTATCAGAGAAACTATAATAGAGCTTTGCAAGACATTGATGTGCGTAAATCATGATTTTCTTATTTATAGCTATCATGTATCATGAACCCAATAATAATCAAAAGGGACTGAACACGTTCCTTAATCCTTTTCAAATATCGTGATATGTTTTTTTTCAGGTTTTAGAAAATATTACTAGCTATTTGGCAAACGAGGATTTGTTTAGTTGCCGCCTGGTATGTAAATTCTGGTGCTTAGAAATTACCAGGTTCCTTGCCAAACGGAAATGTTTAATAATCGTGGAAGAGGAATGCAGAGAGGCAGATATACTCTTTCAAAAGAGAGCAGAAGGATGTCCAGTTGCAGTGGCAAAAGCTTGCCTCTTTGACACAAATTCCAATAGTATAACATACAAAAAGCTATTTTCCATGTTCGGGCAGACATTGTCCAGTGTGTGCATGGTAGAATGTGGACTCTCGCCTGCTGATCTCAAACGAATTTTCTTTGTTGAGTCTCCAAGCATTCAAAAGTTTCATTTTAAAGAAGTACAGCAAAAAAACTGTCGAAGGATTTCAACGTTCCAACAAATTAAAAAACTAAATGAAAATACTTTCATTCTCCCTAAAATGAAAATGCTACATTGGGACGAGGAAGGGGGTCGCACAGATTTAAGAGAAATTGTTGAAGCGTGCCCAAACCTTGTGTCCCTTGAATTGAGAGGCTATATTTCACCTACCTCCACAGTTTTTAAAGGTTTAAGGTGGCTATCTCTCAGAAATTTGTTTCTATCCCCAAAGGGCGTTTTAAACGATGAACATTGCAAAGCTTTAGCAAATCTGCAATTAAGCCTGGAGAAGCTTACCATATTCGGGATTAATCCTCGGGACAACTCAGCCATGAAATCGTTAAGTAAATTTTTAGCTACTCTATCAGAAACAATTGAAACTTTGGAGCTATGGTTGGATTATGCATCAATACTAGCGAATACTGGTTCAGAGAGTTACTCACCGTTTCCTGTGTTTCTGCCGAAAGTACATAGACTAAAAACGGAATCCGAAATACTAGGCCATATTAAACATCTAAGCAAACTACCCTCGCTAGCGGATTTAGAAGTTATCTCAAATCCACATGAACGTCAAAACTGGGACCCACTCACAAAACGATGTGCATTATCTCCTCGTGAAAGTCTAAGGTCGTTTCGGTGTGGCGATATTGATCAAAATAGTCTGAAAAAAATGATGAAAGTGTTTCCTTCGATTACAAGCTTACGACTGTACTCAACACATGTTAACGACTCGTTTTTACGCACTGTTATTACTAATCTCCCGTGTTTGACGGACTTGAGTATCGGCCCTTGCATGTTATCGGGAAATTTAAGAATAAGTGATTCAGGTATTACTGGAGTCTCACATGAACTGTGTAGAAAGCTTAGCCAGAGCCCAGGCAAATTGAAAAATGCCGACATTAATTCTCTTAAAAGACACCCAGGCATAAGTGATTTAAAATGTAAGCCTCTTAGCGATTTTATTTGTTAATTTCTCGTATAAAATGGAATGAGTACTAATTTGTGGATAACCGTTTAGATTTGCAGACACTGGATTTCGGATTGCAAACTTCAGAAATTACGGATGTTTCGGTGCTCCTTGGCATTTCAACGCTGGTCAAATTAAGTAGCCTTAAACTTCCCCTTTCCCTGGTTAGTTAAAAAGGGTGAAATATTTCGAAGTGGGCCTTAAAACGTAAATTTATCCAGACTAACATGTTTTTGTACGTCTTTCAGATTACTGACACATCTCTAAACGCCATTGAGCAAAAGTTGACTTCATTAGTTTTGCTTGGCATTGCTGGTTGCAAACTTGTTAGCTCAGAAGGAATCGAAAATTTTAAAACACGTAGGAAAGGCATAATTATTGAAAACGAATTACCACCAATGTTTGAAACCTTCTGAAACTTTTAACCTAAGAGTATGAATTTGATCTCATTCTAATGTTTGTACTTGTTTTCATACTGGTAACTAAAATAAATAAATAATTTAACGCAATACTCATGCAAGCTGTGTAAAATGATTTAACCATAATACATTCATTTTTTGAAGTGCATAAAGTTAGCTATGTAAATTTCAGGTGTTTAATTAATTTTAACCGACTAGATTTACAATATTTGTAATAAAAATTAATGTGCAACAACTGAGATAGAGATAAACTCATTTCCATCCTTGCATTAACAAATCATTACATCTCTGCAAGTTTCCTCAGGAGAAGAAATGCATAATTGTTGCAGTGGAGTAGTACAAGATATATTACACAGAAATTGAGTCTTCTATGAGACATGACACAAGACGCATGTAAGGTGATTGGAATTTTTCCATGAGACAATTTGCAGATATCTTGACAATAATATTCAGAAAATGTAGGTAAGATATATTGTTCTCTTATTCCATTGTTTATACTGGAACCCTACCCAACAACTAGTGGTAGCAGCTAGAGGATAGGCATGTTTCTTAAAGAAAGAAAATAATATTACATGTATAACCATCGAGCCATCATACTACATTAGCTTAGGGCAAGAATTTAGATGCATGCATACCATGCACTGCACACCTGAAAAGGTCGTCACATTGTCATATGCAAATGTGATGTGATTTATGAGCAGCGTTTTCTTCTCCTGCAAACTTTTCCTATCAGCAACATAACGCATTTACATGCACATATATATACTGTTATTTATTCACGTTCTGTTTTCAAATCAAGGAATGTTAGGCTAGCCGCTAGGTAAGTGAAAGCTTTGTCAATGTAACAATGAAAGACTCGTTTACAGGTACAGATCCTTAATTAGAGCTCCGGTCACAAGGTACATGCCCATTATGTACACCTTCATCAGTATTCATGGAGCCAGCACCATTTCAACTAAAGAAATGAGTGTATCACACTAATACGTAAATTCGTAAACACGCATCCATCCCATCTGTGTGAAGATATGCAGTTGACGGGGTTAGTGCACTCTTATCGGGTTTTTCAGTTGAAATAACGGGTTCAGTTCGGGTTTTACCATGTGCAATGGTTAACTATGATTCATGCGTTATTTACATTACTGCTAATACTGTGGACAGGGAAATCCATGGATTTGGCGCACACTTCGTAAGTCCATTTATGATTATTTTTTTTAAATTGTTGTGTTGTTTATTAAAATGTTGAAAACAGTATCTTATAAAATTGTAGATATGCCACCCTAGATTACGATTCTGCTTGGGATGAAATGTTTGGCCACTTATCAAAAGACCAAATTGGAGCATCAATGGAGCCAGTGTTACCGAAAGGGGAACAGAAACATTCACTTAATCTTACCAACTCCGCAAAGCACATCATGGAAATGGAAGAGACGGTCTCTACTGAAAAACTACTACAGGGAAAAATTTTGGGAAATAGCTTACAACCCCCTTTCCCTCCTTTTGTTTATGATCCACTAGATAAGGGAAGTAAGTATATATGATGTGATACTAGGCACTTTACATGTACTTAAACTTAATGATGAAAGTTTTGATTTGGGATCCAATTTATCGTATACTTTTATTTTTCTCAGAAATTCCAAGCATTGGCGCTCATTCACAAGGAAGTATGGAAGGCATCGCTATCTCACAAAACTCTGGAGTTTCACTTGGAATTTACATGGGAAACAGTTCTTACAATAGTTTTAATTACGTGTTTGGAAACTCCAGCCCACCACCAGTGCCACCGAATGGTTCATCTCGAATAAATTCTGAAACTGGTTAATAGATTTTCTTGAAGTTTATATGTGAATATCAACTGAATTCGCGATTTTATTTCTGTTGTGAGAAACTCTGTACATATTTATTTGTTAAGTTTGTATACTTGATTGAGATAAATCTCGTTTCTATTAAAAATGTTATAAAGTGCTGACGAAGATTTACAAACAAATAATTCTTTGCAAATTAACAATTGTTCATTCGGCTTGTTTCTTTTTAATAATGGTCTCCAGCACTAAGGTAAGAATTTCCTTCATCACCATATCCATTGTGATGGTGCCTGCTTCCTCCTTGATGATGTCCTTCGGAACCTCCATGGCCACCTCGTGATCCACCGCTGCTTCCTCCATACTCTCTGCCTCCATGACCTTTGCCACCATAGCTGTTTCCGCCTTTCCCTCCATATTCCTTATGGTCAGAATCGCCAAAGTCACCTTTCCGAGCTCTGTCGTAGTTGCTATTTGTGCTGTACCCGGAATCTGAATTATAAGAGTCACTTGTTTTGTATCCGCCTTTACCTACTTTTTTATGATCAGAATGACGGTTATGAGTATTGTAATGATTCCTTCGAGGCTTTGATTTGTAATTGTAGGATTGTTGTCGGTTTTTATGTCGTCCTTCTGCAGGTTCCAGTTCATAATTCACATCCTTCAAAGACCTGATTATACGACGCTGAGAAGGAAGATCTCTACCTGTTCCATTCCTACCACTTCCTTCATATAGTTCAATTAAAGATTCACGGTCGCTATTAAGTGGGTTTGCACTTGCGGTGATTGTATATTCGTTGAGTAAAGCAAGACTAATAACGATTACTGACACAATGATGCCCGATTTCGGCAATTTCAGCGAAAACGGTTCCATATTTTTGTTTAGAACAACCACAAATGTCAAGAAAAGTTGCTGAAATGTCTCTATCACTTAAGAAATAGCCTGACTGCAAAAGCGCTACAGATTCAACTGAACTTTTGTCGCATTTGCTCATGGATTAAGTAGACTTGTGTTGCATGATACAGGGACAGTGAGCAGGGTTGCGTACAACTCATTTATTTAAAAAGTCTTTTTATGTAAAATATGAACTGCACATAGTGCACCTCTTCAGTATTTAAGTACACAAGACGCGTTGGTTCAAAACACGTGTAAAAGATTGATTTCATGCATTATTTAACGCTAACGCTACGGTAATGTTCCTTGTCACTAATTTCGCTTTTGACTGTTGGCGTGTTCACTCATCCAACCTATTATGATTTGAAACATTACCTCCTATTGGAAATGTAAAAGCCATGGGATCCTTCAAAAGGGTGTATGAGAATTTCATGAAAATTACGGATTAGATTACGAAAGCGTGAAAATACCCCCTTAAATGTTAAATGACATTTGCCTGCATTGCAAATATGGTATGACGTGTGTGTAATGGAGCTAAAATAAGCTATACAAAAAAAAATATTTTCAACCTCGACGTTTCGATACGGTATCGCATGCTCTATATTTTCAAGGAGTCGACAAATCGATCTTAACAAAAGCTACGATAGTAATTTATACCCAGGATCGTATTTATTTTATACACCATAATAAAAAGACACAAATGACATAATGCTCCTTTTTATTCCTATAATTCAACAAACACATTCTGTACATGCACATATTCTGTTATTACGTCATATATATTTTTTTTAAAAATACGTTGCTTTATCTGTTATTCTGTCACTTTAGTATCCAAACAGACAAATATGTCCACATCCCGTTGATTTACAAGTCATCTCTCTTGGACAATCGTCATCAGAAGAACACTCTTCAATACATCTTCCGGGAGATCGCACAGAGCGTTTTAAGCTTTTTTCATTGTCGTCAATCAAAGTAAACTTATCCCTTGGGTCGTGCAGTGCAACTGCCGAGTTGGAATTGGCCAACAGTTCCAAACAGCACAAACATAATAGTTGCTGCTGCCACAAGGTAAATATTTGTATTTCTCATGATGATTGAGTACAAAGCCTAAGCTAAAAATGAAAAAAGGTTCGAATTAAGCAATCTACTGCAAAATCGGTGTACTGACTTCCTGAATTTGATTAAGAAGCTGTAAAATGTTCTTACCAATTAGTCCGATTCTGAGGTTTTCTCCTTCTGAGGCTTTAGTAAGTTAAATTAGAATGTGTAAAGAAATCCAATGTTATTTTTAAGACTTGCTCCTCTTTTATGGAACACATACTACGACGACACACAATTCCAAATTCCAAATACACAATGCACTACAAGTAATGCTACATCCAGATCCAGCAAACAAACAGCGTTGAACATAAAGTAAACATGTAATGCAGATAAATGTGTTTACTTCTTTTTGACGTTACGGATTTCGGTCTGCATTTATTGAAGGGAAAACCCATTTACAAGAGTACACATTACATTATGTACATATGCACTTACCTAAATTATGTAGTTTAATATCCATTCGTTCTACCATGTATAATGTAAAATGTGTACGTACCAAGAAATTTGGTTTACATGAATGCATTTTCCCCAGAATTTGGCTATATACCTTCATTTATTGTAACAAGGAGTTTGACTTTGTCTAACAAGAAACCACAAACTTCTACTGCAGCGATTCTCCGCTGCTGAGGGCAGTTACAATCCCAGAATCACAAAATTTACGTACATCCACCGTACTAGCTGATAAATGATAATGCTTAATACGAATGCATTTTCATAGAAATGCATGCACTGAAAATTGTAGAGCATCGATCGACTTTTAGACATTCCTTAAACATTCTCATGCATGAATATTCGTCAACCTAAAGAATCTTCCATAAAATGCTCACGAAGATAATTAATGTGAGAATAATATCACGGGATGAACATATATATGCATTATCTATATTTAGGAAAACTTTTAGTTCTAACCTAGCTACGTCGCCAATTATTGATCCAACAATGTCTAAGTGCATCTGCACGATACCAGTCTCAAACAAAATAGATGAACCCAATGTATAAAAAATTGAATTCCAGCAACTTTTGCTTATGTCGTATCTTGCGTCTTTTTTTTAAATTCCGTCTTGCGTCTTAATTCCACTTTCTCACCTGGAAATGGCAAAAACTATAATTTAAAATGGCAGAAAAACGCCGTGCAGAAAGTGATGCACGGCTAGAGTATGTGTACTCTTATTTAGCTGAATCGACGGAGCTACCTAGACATGAGGTGTCAGCTCAAATTCATGATGCATCTTTGGTAATTAATTAACAGCAAAGTATACAGCACGAATTATCCTCAGGTACTGAATCGTGCTATCTGTTGATTGTGCAGGTACCAAAGATTAATGCCATGTTCCAACCCCGAAGTCCAATGGCAATTTTCTTGTACTATCAGGATGAACCAGTGGAAACCACTTCCGAACCGGTGGGGAATGGCAGAGTTGTCTCGCCTTGTAGTAGCAGTAGAGTGATTGGTCAACATTACATTTTTAATTAAACTTTTGCTTAGCAGGTTCCGAAAAGTAGCAGAGGTAGCCCCCCAAAGCAAACTGGAGCCGGGCCAGTCATGAAAAAGCGTTTGTTGGACACAGATGGACAACCCAAAGTACTGACTGGTGTTGCCGTCTGTTATTTCCGAACTTGTAACACGAAGCCGGTTACTGAAGAAAACTATTACAAGGTACTTATTATGGGTTTGTAGCATTTATGAGATCCGTCGCGTACGTACATGTACAATTACTGTAATTGTATTATATACAGGAATTAATGTGTGGCACCTTGGATGGCAGAGAGCCTGGGGGCGCACTTCGTAACATATGGAAGTCATTAGAGCAAGTATACATTCCGAACTCTAATGGGTCTAGCTTCAGGACTGGAGGAAAGTGATTTGGATGAATTCGTTCGGAATTCCTTGCGAGAAAGGATGGTACCTGCATTGCGCTCCTTTAGTAGTGCAATTCGAGTACTAGAGCTCATTCAAAGAGACTACTACACTCTAGTAGTCACAGAAAGGGTATTCTATGGTCACGAGCAAATTGAAGACATTCGTAGGTATGCCAGAATGCCGGAGTAAGATACAAGTTCTGGAAAGAACAGTTCGCACTTGGACAGATACAGTAACACAATTAGTGTCAGAGTCTGACAGGCTTCGAAAAGAAGTTGACTCTGACGGACCTCAAGATGAGGTAGAATACTGGAAACATCGCGCAGCCCAGTTTGCCCTACTATCTCAGAAAATTTACTCTGGTGAAATGAAATATACAATTCTCTGTCTTCAAATAGCAGGCTCAAACGCGTTAAAAGTTTGGAAGTCGCTAGAATTTCGAGTGAACTATGTTTTCAATGAGGCAAAAGACAACGCCGCATATATTGACCGAATCGACAAAGTTTCACATTCTTTGTACTTGAACGATCCCCAGAAAATCAAGGGAGATGTGAAGATGCTCATGCAAACTGTAATGATGATACAGACATCCTCAACATTCTACAACACCTCAGAAAAGCTGTCTCATCTTCTAGTCAAAATCACAAATCAGATGATCTACCGCTGCAAAATATTCCTAACGAATGGAGGAAAGACTGATTTGTGGAGTCAACCTCGGGACGCTGTGCATAACAAAATTAGCGACTGCATTGAGCTCAACAAGGCTTACAAAAAAGCTTACACAACTTGTTCGGCAAAGAGCAGAGCGAAAAGCTCGAATAAGGATATTTGCATAAGCGAGCATTATGTTTTTGGAAAATTTGATGCGTTTTGTGAGAGACTTCAGAAAATCCTCGTTGTTTTCACAAGCTTGGATGGTTTCGAGGCATTGTTTAAAAGTCACGTTTGCGGATTGTTATGGGATGACACAATTGACGAAAAGCAAAAGGAGTTCAATGCACTTGTAAAGTCTCTCACTTGTAAAAATTACAATCACATGGATTATCGCAATCATGAATTTGATGCTGACTTTGAGTTCTTCATTCAAAAAACGGAAGAGATGAAACTTGCGCTTAATCGTTTAATTGAAAGAAATTATCATGATACATGGGAAAGTCCACAAGCAATCAAATTTTTGAAGAGGATTGAAGAAGTCAACAAATATGTATGGAAATTTAGTGTACTCACTGAAAAAAGATTGGAAGCTTTGTTAATTAGTTGTTGTTGTTTTTACGAAAGGTTGAGCTAACCACAGTTGACGATAAATACGACCGAATTGCGGAATACTTTCTAGGAAAGATAAGATACACCAGGGATTTTTTCCATAGGAAAAAGAAGAAAGATAATGTTCCCAGAGGAATGCCACCTGTGGGAGGTTGGAGGATTTAGATTTTCTACTTAATGGTACATAAAACTTTAATAACTTGTAATCGAAACCCTTTTTCAGGAAAAGTTATGTGGATTAGAGCGATGGTTATGCAGTTGGAAACATTTACGAAAGAGTTTGCAGCTCATTCCAAGCTCCGTGAGTTGCCACAATATAAAGTACTCGTAAGAGAATACAATACGTTTGCAATGGAAGCTGCAACCTTCGAAATTAAGTTTTTACGAAAGTGGGAAAAGTCTTGCAAGGTTGTCCTTCATATTAATCACCATTTTAATGACTTGGAACGTAAATAAGTTGCAATTTAAAAAAAAATCACATGACTTTCTGCTTAAAATACAGCTAAGCACTGTGGAGGAGCCGTTGAAGCATTCTCTTTTAAAGTATGAGGGGAATGAAAAATTGCTAGTTAATTTAAGCCACACGGTGGTCTCTTCTATTTCTGAAGGAGATTGTCTCAGTAAGCTAATGTGTGATTTACCATTACCGACGAAAGTACTCATGATGAAGAAAACACATTTCCAGTTAGTGTGCGATAGGCTCGATGTAAGTTTTGAAAAGGAAACTTGAAAAACATTCTTTCTCTGAAGATTTATGAAAGTATTAATTTAAGATTCCCTTGATAATTTAGATGCTCATAGAATCATTTACCTGTGGGGTGCAACGAGTTAAAGTAGAAGTAAGACCTCTTTTGTTCCCTCAAATTGTTAGGCTTGCTTCGCTACTCCATCCTGCAGTAACAACTATAAACTGGACAAGCAATTTGTGGAACAATTACTACAAACGTTGTATCAAGGCAGTTAATGATTTCAACACGCTAGTCACACAGTAAGATGCATTTTATGATTAGGTAAATATATATAGTTTGCAATACTATTATTTTTCTAACGTAATGTTTGTTTTTCACACAAAAGGGTTCATGACATTTTTGACCATCAAATCAGTGGCACATTTGAAGACATGCAAGAAATTATTGTATGTGCAGAGTTTTCCCGGCTGCCTTGGACTTTAGAAGACTTTTTAGAGAAAACATACAAAACAGTTCGAGAAACAACAGCGGTAAATTTTGATTAATTACAAAATGTATGCATGTGCAAAAATCATGAAATATTTTCTTTCTAATGAAGCTACTAAACGATAAAAGTTTGCACATACTAAATTTTGATTAATTACAAAATGTATGCATGTGCAAAAATCATGAAATATTTTCTTTCTATTGAAGCTACTAAACGATAAAAGTTTGCACATACGAGAACTGGTTGACGAAGTAATCCAATTAATTAATCAATCCGGGAAAAAGATTGGAAAAGAAATTATCCAAGAATTTAACTTGGATAAACAGCTCCCATTACTAGCAGAGTGTATGTTGACATTTTTTGGAACATCAGCGACATCAGCGTTATCCACGAATTCTATTTAAATACAATGACTTTTATGACTGCACAGTACTGGAATCGTCAAGTTCAGGATGTGTTAGTCCTGCAAGAAGTGGAGAAAGCAGCTCTGGACTAGGAACCAGAGTTAATATGGGGGATGGTGGAGGCTTCGGATCTCCTGGAAGTCAACGTAGCCAGCCAGATTGGTCTATCGTAGACCAGTTATTCGAATCCCCTCATTTGATTTATGGTATACTTGTAGGCAGATGTTCCAAGGAGATGAAAGAACTTGTCAAAAATGCCAGCGAGGATGTGAAATTTCATTTCTCAAAGCAAGTATTCGATATATTGGTTCAAATCATTAAGACCAGCTTGGGACTCATTCGGCGGCGATTCATTGGTTCGAAGGGAGCCTTAGGGTCTTCAATGTTTTCTACAGGTCAGTGCACATGAATTCAGGTCAAGAAAGAGGCATATTTCATTGTCTTTTATGTATCTAGCCACCTGGAATTGGGAAGGAACAAGTTTCTTCCAAGACAAGGCCATTTTTATTTTGGAAACCCAACTTCAAGGCTCCACCATAATTGTCAAACCAACAATCGAGCAAATCCAAGAGACAATTACGCAAGTAGGTAGGATAATTGTTGCATCTGCGAAAGGAGTCGATCAATGGAATTCATACGGACTAGAAGGTCATGAATTCCATCATCCTTCGGCAAACGATAAAAGAGCCAGACGTAGAATGCTCTACAGAAGCATTTCCCAAGACAGGACTGGAGCACAAGTTAGACCATTTAATTACTTTTCACAAGTCTTGGAAAACAAAGAAATTGCAAAGTTTACAGCTGCATTAGCAAATTGTACACAAGCTTTGCGAGATAGTCTCCAGGAATTTATGGAAATTTGGGAAACGTTCGATTGCCTTTGGAGTCCTCAGCGTTATCTTGTAGCAAAAGAATTCGCAGAGACGAACCCATCCTGGGTGGATTTTGAGGAGCAACTCATGGAATGTCAAGAGAATGAAACTAAACTTCAAGCATTGAATGAATATTACGACTTTGGCGCTATTAGGATTATGGGAGGTTTCTTGAACAAGCTTACAATCAATTTAATTTGAATTTGCAAATGCTTGACAGGTTATGAATTTCCCTGACTTGAATAATTAGATACCTTGAAGCGCGGTTTAATTAGTGAATGCAGAGAGTTGATTTTGCGACATGGAACATATTTGAAGAATAAATACAAACGGGAAATGGAATTTGTGATAATAACAATTCAGGATTTTCAAAAGAAGTTAGAAAGAAAAATTGAGACGATTGAAGATATTCGAATTGCAATGGAAAATTTGAAAAAATTTCGAGACAATGAGGTGACAATGAAGTCCATGCATATATATGAGACGTTCAAACACACTCTGCTTTTATTTAGGAATATTTTCTTAGGTTGACCTTGACCTGCGAATACCACCCATTGAAGAAGCATTTTATGTGGTTTCAAAATACAACATTCCTGCAGTTGGAGATGAACACGAGGAAGCAGATAGTTTGAGGTACATGTTTGAAAAGTTGCAAGATACTGCCAATCGCATGTCGGCCACTGTGGTGAGTCTTTATCCCTCCTTCCGTGAACAACTATTGGAAGATTTGGATACCTTCAAGGTGGAATGTGAAGATTTTTGCGTGGAATATGGTGATGAAGGGCCTATGAAGGCTTCTTTGTCCCCCAGAGAAGCTTCTGACAGACTGCTCATGTTTCAGGTATTGCTCCTGTTCCTTATCGCGTAGTTCTCCTTACAGTTGTATGCAGTCGGAGTTATCAATCTTTTCCCCCTCAGAATCGGTTTGATTTGCTTTGGAGAAAGCATGTTCAATATGCTAGTGGTCAGCAGTTGTTTGGAATGACTCCAGAGGAAAATGAACATATGCTAACCATTAAAAAGGAGTACGTTCAAGCAACTTTTGATGCCAATATTAACTTTACACGTTACATTTTCTCGTTCATATTTATAATCGAGTCCAATGAATTTCAGATTAAATCTACTCCAGAAACTCTACCGTCTATATAATGACGTCATCGATAGAGTCAGTAGCTACTATGACATACTGTGGAAAGAAGTTAACATAGAGGAGATTAACAATGAACTGATTGAATTTCAAAATAGGTAAAGATTGTGTCGTTAAAATTAATTTTCACATGATTTGCCTTCTTTGACGATTACTTCCAAACGTACTTACTTGTTTAATAATGGGGACAACTATTTAATTACAATGGCTGTAATTTAATTAACTACCGATGTTTTGTGAGGTATCATTTAGGTTCAGCAAAATTGATTCCTCTTGGCAGAAGATAATGCATAGGGCGCATGAAACGCCAAGTGTGGTGTCATGCTGTGTTGGGGATGATATGCTGAAACAACTTCTTCCGCATTTGCAAGGAGAACTGGAATTATGTCAAAAGTCACTGAGCGGGTATTATACAGAAACAGAATTAACCTTCCAAACACATTGATTTGAAAATATATTCTTTGGAATGACTTTATAGATATTTAGAAAAGAAAAGATTGCTGTTCCCAAGATTTTTCTTCGTTTCGGATCCAGCTCTTCTGGAGATACTCGGCCAGGCTTCAGACTCGCATACGATTCAATCTCATTTGTTGTCAATCTTTGATAACGTCTGTACAGTGACTTTTCATGATACAGATTACAACAAAATTATTGCAATTAACTCGTCCGAAGGAGAATCCATAAAGGCAAGTATATACTGGAATTTACGATTAGTAAGTCATTTCATTACTTGACTTTTATTTGTGACATACATAGTTGGAAAAATCAGTGAAAGCTGAAGGAAGCGTTGAAGTTTGGTTGAATCAATTACTCCAACGAGCTCAACATTCCCTTCATTCAACAATTAGCGAAGCGAGTAAAGTTGTATGCGAAGGGAACTCACATCAACGGTTTCTGGAAATGGTGGAAACATTACCCGCACAGGCAAAATTATTGTTACTTACGTAGACTAAACGACATACTTTACCTATAGTTCTGTTGAAATCTGTTTCACATTAAAAATATACATATCAGGTTGGAATCCTCGCAGTTCAAATGATTTGGACTCGAGACTCAGAAAGTGCATTAATGCAAGCAAAACAAGACAGGAAAGTGATGCATGATGCAAATAACAAATTTTTGGAGCTCTTAAACCAGCTTATTGATCAAACCACAAAAAATTTAACAAAGATTCAAAGAATTAAATATGAAACACTTGTAACTATCCACGTTCATCAAAGGGATATTTTTGATGCAATGGTAATACAGGATCATATTTTTATTAATCTTGTCAATGGTCACGAATGCTATTGATACTCCATTTTATTCTGTAGGTTCGCATGAATGTTAAATCTGCAACTGACTTTGAGTGGACAAAACAATGCAGATTTTATTTTCGGGATGATATTGACGTGACGGAAATTTTAATTACGGATGTCTATTTCACTTACCAAAATGAATACTTAGGGTGTACGGATAGACTTGTCATCACGCCACTAACTGACAGGTATTTATATGGCCCAATTAAAAGATATGATTTATGTGCATGTAAGGTGTAGAAATAAACTATTTTTTACGGAAACCAAAGATGCTACATTACCCTTGGCCAAGCTTTAAATCTCAGTAGAGGTGGATTAAGCTCAGGTCCCGCAGGTAAAACCGCAAAATCAAAATTTCCATGCTAAAAGTGTCAAATTATAGTTTAATTATTCAATATCCATTATTGTTTTCACACTCATACTTTGTCAGGAACTGGAAAGTATGTTGATTCATTTATTTTGAATATCACAAATTGTTTTAAATGAAATGCTGATAGCCTTTTCTTAATGATCAGAACTGAAACCGTGAAGGATATGGGGAAAACTTTGGGAAAGTACGTCGTGGTGTTTAATTGTAGTGATCAAATGGATTACAAGGGATTGGGAAGAATTTACAAAGGACTTGCTCAGTCCGGCTCATGGGGTAAAATATTTAGAAAGAACAGATGACCGACATTTTAATTTTTATTAATGAAAATTAAGTTAATTTTGGTGCATAATTTTTAGGGTATGAAGATCAACATGAAAAGAAAGAAACTTGCAGGCAAATTAATTTTAGATGGGCTGAAATTGGAGTTAAGATTTCCTTTCTCTATATACTTATAGTTGCTTTGATGAGTTCAATCGGATCAATCTTCCAGTTTTGTCAGTGGCTTCGCAACAAATTGCTGTAGTTTTGTGTGCGAAACGGGAGCGTAAAAAGTCATTTGTTTTCACCGATGGAGATGTGGTCGAGTTGAACCCAGAATTCGGCATATTTCTGACTATGGTATGACTGTTTTAAATATCCTTTGAAGGGAAAAGAAAATTTGACCAGAGTGTTTTTATTTTATTTTGCCTAGAATCCAGGATATGCAGGTAGACAAGAGCTACCTGAAAATTTGAAAATTCAGTTTCGCACAGTTTCAATGATGGTTCCTGACCGACAAATAATCATTCGAGTAAAATTGGCTAGTTGTGGTTTCTTGGAGAATATCACACTTGCGAGAAAATTTTATACCCTGTATAAATTGTGTGAAGAGCAGTTAACAAAACAAGTTCATTATGACTTTGGCTTGCGAAATATTCTTTCAGTTCTGAGAACTTTAGGTTCTGTTAAAAGATCCAGTAGCGCAAAAGATTCTGAGAGTACAATTGTGATGAGGGTACTCCGCGACATGAACCTTTCAAAGTTAATTGGTAATGTACAAAATATAAACCCAGAAAGGATACTATGTATTATGAGCTTGCAACAAAGATTTTGCAATAGCGTTTCATTTTATGAATCAGATGAGGATGAGCCTTTATTTATGTCACTTGTTTCTGACCTATTCCCAAATGTCACCTTTGAACAAGGGTCACATGGAGAACTCGAGGAATCAATAAGAGTTCAGGTGGATGAGGAAGGATTGATTTTTCACGACGCTTGGGTTTTAAAAATCATTCAGGTGTTTTTAAATTACAATTTAGTTGACGAATATTTGCAGTTTAGATACAATAAAAACGGCAATTTTAAAATATTTTTAGCTATATGAGACACAGCAAGTTCGGTATGATTTTCGATTATTATATTAGTAATCAATTATTGCAAAATTTCAAATCTGTAAAAATAATCTGATATTTTTTATAAGTCATGGAATAATGGTTCTTGGGCCAAGTGCAGCTGGAAAAACGGTAAATTGTCAAATATAAGCGATTAAGCTGGTGTTTCGATTGATTCCTCAATAGTTTATTTTTTAAATGCCAAAGACTTGTATTCACACATTAATGCGAGCACTGACGGCAACTGGGCTTCCTCACAGGGAAATGCGGATGAACCCTAAAGCAATTTCAGCGAATCAAATGTTTGGAAAATTAGATGTAGCAACAAACGATTGGACGGACGGTATCTTCTCTGCTCTCTGGAGAAAGACTTTGAAGCAAGACAAAAAGACACTAGGTAATTATGCAAAACTACATTTGGTTCCAAACTAAACGATATGCAATTCGATGAGGATACCTTCCCCATGTCGGCCATGTCATTTTTTAAATATTGATCTTTGAAAAGGAGGGGGTGGGCACATCTGGCTTGTATTGGATGGACCGATAGATTCTGTATGGATTGAGAATTTAAATTCTGTTCTTGATGATAACAAGGTTATTTTTTTTACTTAAGTCTGAGTCTGAACTGAAGCGAAGTCTTGTGTACTGCAGTAACGAAATTATTGTTGCAATCCCTTTTTGTAGACATTAACTCTAGCAAATGGCGATAGATTACCAATGTCTCAAACTTGCAAAGTCATATTTGAACCTCATAATATCGACAATGCTTCACCAGCCACAGTGTCAAGAAACGGAATGGTGCGTATATATTTCATGTACTTACCCAACTAATTATTTTATGGTATTACCTGCATAAATTGATCAAAAGGTTTACATGAGTTCTTCCGGCCTGAACTGGAGTCCATTGATAGAAGGTTGGCTGCGAAAACGCGACTCTCGGACTGCTTCCATTTTGAGGCACTGTGTTGACAGTACATTCTTCAAGGTCTATGACTGGTCCAGAATGAATCTGCATTTTAAAATGCCAATTTTAGAATGTAATGTGGTATTTCAGGTAATCCATTTTATCACTGTATCACAATGCATACTATAGATTATCCATATTTTTTAACATTTTAAAATAATGTCAATCAAGCTGATGACATTGTTGGAAGGATTGCTTCCAAAAGAAGAGCCTGCTGAAGTGCTAGATGCAGCAGCTCTTGCGAATCCAGAAACTGCATCAAGAGCACCACCCGTGCACACAGAAAAAAAACTGAGTGAAGCTAGTATTATCCGATTGTATGTTTTCTGCTTATCATGGAGCGTGGGCGCATTTCTAGAGAATGAAGATAGAATCAAACTTGATGTATTCCTTCGAGATGAATCAGAGTTCAACTTACCTTTGCCCAAACCAACGGGAAGTAACCGGTCAGAAACGCTATTTGATTTCATCATCAAAGGTGAGAAGTGGCTCCCTTGGTCGAAAGAAATTAAGGAGTGTACTTTACCAGAAAACTATTTGAATGAGCTGTTTTCCTTTATGGTACCTAATGTTGACAATATCCGGACTAGCTTTCTCATTGACCTTGTGGCAAAGCAGGTAAGAGTAACTGACTAACCTAAAAGGGGAATCTTCTTTTTAATTAAAAAGTCTGTATAACTGCAACTTACATATAGGGTAAACCTGTACTTCTGATTGGAGAACAAGGATCTGCAAAGACACTTATGATTGATACATATGCAAAGAAATCATATAATCCGGATGAACATTTAGTTAGAACTGTAAACTTTTCCTTTGCTACAACTCCATACCAGTTTCAGAAAACTGTGGAAAACTATATGGAAAAGCGTGTTGGTAACACTTTTGGACCTCCAGGTGGTCGTAAAATGACAATGTTCATTGATGACATTAATCTACCTGAAATTAACTCTTGGGGAGATCAAGCGACAAATGAAATTGTTCGCCAAATGATGGAAATGAATGGGTTCTACAATTTGGAAAAGCCTGGTGAATTCACAAGTATTGTCGATGTTCAATTCATTGGTGCAATGACACAACCTGGAGGAGGTCGAAACGACATTCCGTCGCGTTTAAAGCGTCATTTTTCCATCTTCAACAGCACACTGCCCACAGATGATTCCATAAATCGAATTTACAGAACTATCGGGATGGGGCACTATAGTGCAAAAAGAGGATTTTCTGATGATGTGAGGGCTATTGTTGAGAAACTTGTTGTTTTGACTAGGCAGTTGTGGAAAGCCACTCGGGCGACGTTACTGCCAACTCCAGGTTTGCTTTATAACTTGCATATAATAGAGAGAAAAATCAATATTCTACATTTTCAATTTTTTCCCATTTCAGCAAAATTTCACTATATTTTCAACTTGCGGGATTTATCCCGTCTTTGGCAAGGAATGATTGGCACTTTATGCACCGTAATTGATTCCGAGCAATCCGTTTTGAAATTGTGGATTCATGAGTGCACTCGAGTATTCACGGATCGATTCACTGACCCAAGTGATAAAGAATGGTTTGATGGGGAAGTTCGTGAGCTTACGGCATCCCATCTGGGAAAGAACTATGTGGGAATGATTAAAACGGTACCGCTGTTTGTTGACTTTATGCGAGATGCTCCAGAGCCGACTGGAGAAGAAGGGGAAGATGCGGATGTTGAACTTCCAAAAGTTTACGAGCCAATTGAGGATTTAGAAATGTTGAAGGAGCGACTGCTAATGTTTTTAGCTCAATATAATGAAATCGTTCGAGGGTCCCCAATGAATCTTGTGTTTTTTCCTGACGCAATGGCTAATCTTGTAAAAATTTCAAGAATTATAAGAAATCCAGGCGGGAATGCACTTTTAGTTGGGGTGGGAGGAAGTGGGAAGCAGTCATTAACAAAATTGAGTGCATTTATTGCAGGTTATCAGACTTTCCAAATTGCATTAACTAGGTACGCATTATTTTATTTTTATATTTTTCTTGCGGGTGAAGAAATGCACAGAATAAAAAATATCTGACACTTCTGGCTATTTGGAGGATTAACACTTAATAAATAAGCTTACAATAAATTTATAATTATCTATGTGATGAGCCAGAGTCCATAAAGCAAATCATTTTTTACAGGTCTTACAACCTAAGCAACTTTTTAGAAGACTTAAAACTGCTTTATAGAACGTGTGGGGCACAAGGGAAAGGAACTGCATTTATATTTTCTGACCAAGACGTGAAAGAAGAAGTATTTCTGGAGTATTTGAACAATGTGCTATCTTCTGGTAACTTGAAATTTATTTGTACAATTTCTTTGTCATGTCATAAGCCTCGTGCGTTCTTGACTTTGGACAGGTGTCATCGCTAATCTATTTAATCGTGATGAACATACTGAGATCATTGCGGAGCTGACACCAACAATGAGAAGAGAAATGCCCAAGAAGCAAGCAACGCCTGAAAATGTTCTCGCATTTTTCATTCAGCGGATGAAACAAAATCTTCATGCTGTGTTATGTTTCTCGCCGGTACAAAACGCCAATCTGTATATACCTAGTTACATAAAGATATGTCTATATCATGATTTTTGTGTAGGTTGGGGAAAAGTTTCGAAACAGGGCATTGAAGTTTCCAGCACTAATTTCAGGATGTACAATCAATTGGTTTACACCCTGGCCAAAAGACGCTCTAGTGGCAGTGGCTGAACACTTCTTGGAGGACTATCCTATTGAATGTACACCAGACGTTAAGAAAAATGTTATCCAAATTTTAGGCTCAGTGCAAGATAGTGTTGCTGTTGTGTGTAACGAGTACTTTCAAAGGTCAGGGGTTATAATCATTTCAAAGGATACAAAATTCAACAATACAATAAACAAATGTCCTTTATCAAAATTGTAGAATGCGGAGATCAGCTCATGTTACCCCAAAATCATATCTAAACTTTCTCGCCTCTTATAAATCCATATACACTAACAAAATGACAGACTTGAAAGACTCTATCACGAGATTAGATTCTGGACTTTTGAAATTAAAAGAAGCCGCACAGTCCGTTTTAGTTTTGAAAAAGGATTTAGCAAAGATGGAAACTGAGCTGCAAGCTGCATCTGTAGAAGCAGAACGGGTCCTTGCCTCTGTAAAAGAGCGCGCTGAAGAAGCTGAAGGGATACGTAATCGAGTTCAAAAAAGCAAAGAGATCGCAGAGAAATTAGTGATTGAGATTGAGGATGACAAGAAGGTCGCGGAGGAGAAATTAGAGGCTGCAAAACCAGCATTGGAAGAAGCTGAGGCAGCGTTGAATACAATCCTGCCTGCACATATTGCCACAGTTAGGAAACTTGGACGACCTCCTCATCTCATCATGAGGATAATGGATTGTGTTCTTATCTTGTTCCAAAAGAAACTCCATCTGCCATTCCCAGATCAGCAGGTTCCTTGTCCAAAACCATCATGGGCTGAAGCTCTAAAGGTAAGTTGTAAAACAATGAGTAGCTCACAAATCGGTGAGTTATTTTATGATAACAAATAATTACCAAACGTCTCTCGTTTGTGACAGATGATGTCAAGTACAACGTTTTTGCTTTCTCTACAAAATTATCCGAAAGACGTTATCAACGAAGAGATTGTTGAACTACTAGAACCATATTTCAGAATGGAGGTAAAAGTTACACTTTGTCTTAAAATTAAAATTAAAACTTACAACCATCAGCGAGAAAAATATGAATCACAATGTGTTGTGTTTGGGCAACAATTTCTAAAGGATTATCAATTGGAAGATGCTCAAAGAGTGTGTGGCGACGTTGCTGGTTTGCTATCTTGGACAAAGTCAATGGCATTCTTTTATGGAGTGAACAAAGAAGTGCTACCCTTAAAAGCAAACTTAGCTTTGCAAGCAGGTCGTCTGAATGTGGCAACGTCAGATTTAGCCCGACTTGAAATGGAACTTTCAGAGAAGAAAAACGAACTGGATGTGGTTAAAAGAGAATATGACACTGCTCTAGCCAAAACGCAGCAATTGACTAATGATGCAAATGCATGTAGAAGAAAAATGAGCACAGCCATGGCTTTGATTGATGGTTTAAGCGGAGAAAATAAGCGATGGACTGAGCAAAGGTTTTACATTTTTTACTTGTACAAAGTTTTTTCTTCTTCCTAAACCATATTAATAAATTAATTAACTCGCGTGGTGTTTTTCAGCAAGGAACTTGGAGAGAGAATGGGAAAGTAAACTTTATATTTTAAAAATCACAAACGAAAAATATTAAAGACAATCACAAACTCACCTTTCACCTGTAATTTATACTGTCTAGGTTGGTCGGCGACATTCTTATCTCCGCTTCATTTCTCTCTTATTCCGGCCCTTTCAATCAAGAATTTAGAAGTATTCTCGCTAAACAGTGGAATGATCTCATTGTCAAATTTGACATACCGCGTACTGAAAATTTTACTGTACTTTCACTTATGGTGGAATCAGCAGAAGTGAGTGTGGAAGCTTAATGGAAAGGAATTGTGGATACACGTGTAAATTGAGAAAGATGAATTGATTTAGGTCTCAGAATGGACTCTACAAGGTTTACCAAATGATGAATTGTCAATTGAGAATGCTGTAATAGTGACAAATGGTGCTTGCTACCCTTTACTTGTTGATCCTCAAAGCCAGGGGAAATCATGGATTAAGGCAAAAGAAGCCAAAAACAATCTGCTGGTAGGTTTATGTTAAGTCTGCGTTTTTAGATTTTGTTTGCAAAGTAAAACATGTCAGTGAAAAGGAATACATATGAATACTTTTAGGTGACGTCATTAAATCATAAATATTTCCGAACTCACTTGGAAGATAGTTTGAGCCTTGGTAGACCTTTGTTGATTGAAGATGTTGCAGAAGAACTTGATCCAGTTATTGACAATGTTCTTGAAAAGAACTTCATAAAGTCAGGTTCTATTGCAAAAGTAATGGTTGGAGACAAGGAGTGCGATATAATGCCAGGGTTTATGCTGTACATCACGACGAAGTATCCCAACCCATCGTATACACCGGAAATTTCGGCAAAGACTTCAATAATCGATTTCACCGTTACAATTCAAGGTTTAGAAGATCAGCTTTTAGGGCGGGTAATTCTGATGGAAAAGTCAGAGTTGGAATCTGAAAGGATGGCATTGTTCGAGTCTGTGATGGAAAACAAACGGAGCATGAAGAACCTTGAGGATAGTTTGCTTTCTAAACTATCAACGTCAGAGGTGTAATGCTCACTCTAAAGAACTAAAGAATTTATGGAAAATAGCAATACAAGGGTAATGGTGGATTCGTAAACATTATGTTTATATTTGCACAGGGATCTCTCGTTGATGATGAAGATCTTATAAGGGTGCTTCGAGAAACAAAAGTGACATCGGAAGAGGTAAAGGAGAAAATAAAAGTGTCGGAAGAAACAGAAAAGAAAATCTCTATCGCACGGAACGAGTTCCGACCAATTGCTAGCCGTGGAAGTGTCCTATACTTTTTAGTTGTGGAAATGGCGAAAATTAATGTCATGTACCAAACATCGTTGAAGCAATTTCTTACATTGTTCGATAATTCTATCAAAAATTCAACAAAAAGTCCAAACACAGAAGAAAGAATTGCAAATGTTTTAGATCGTCTGAATTGGGAAGTTTGGCAGTTTGTTCAACGCTCTTTGTTTGAAAAGGATCGCTTTTTGTTTACTTTGCTCATGGCTCTAAAAATTGATTTGTACAATAAGTCTGTCAAACATGAAGAGTTTATGGTTTTGATCAAGGGTGGAGCGTCTTTAGATCTCAGTGCCGTACAACCGAAACCCTTCCGGTGGATTTCTGATGTCAGTTGGCTAAATTTGGTTGAGTTATCAAATTTGAAGCGATTCGAAAACATTCTGACAGAGGTGAGTGGATATTTATCCTCAATGAGAAATATATTTACTTTTCACTTTCCTCGAACGAATTATAGGTATCTGAGAAGGAACTAGAGTGGAAGATGTGGCAAGAAATGGAAGCACCGGAAAGCGCTACTATTCCTTGCAACTACTCCGAATTAGATACATTTCGAAGGCTCTTGTTGGTCCGATGTTGGTGTCCCGATCGAACATTACACATGGCAAAGGCATACGTGACAGGTAAAATGAGTGATATAATTTTTAAAATATATTATGTACTCTGGCAAAAACGACAACTTTAACTCTAGACACACTTGGCCCTGATTTTGCTGAAAGTAAAATACTCGACTTGGAGAAAACATGGAATGAGTCGGATGAGCTGACTCCGCTAATATGCATTCTGTCTATTGGATCCGATCCCACTCTTGAGATTGAGAGTTTGGCAAAAACAAATGGATTCGCGATTAAAGTAGTCAGGCGTTTTGGAAATTTAAATAAACTAATCTATCTTGAAATGAACGTTTGCCGTTGTTGAACTTATTTAGGTAGTTTCAATGGGCCAAGGTCAAGAAGGACAAGCTCAGCAATTCATTGCAGAGTCAACAGTTGCAGGGTCTTGGCTTCTCTTGCAAAATTGTCATCTCTGTTTACCATTTTGTGGGGATATCATGGATTTTATCACGGAAACGCCATCAGTGAATTCTGATTTTCGTTTGTGGTTAACAACTGAATGCCATAAAGAATTTCCAATTGGTCTCCTTCATTCCGCGATCAAGTTTACAAATGAAGCTCCTCAAGGAGTTAAAGCTAGTTTGAGGCGTACATATCAAAGTGTTAACCAGGTTTGTGATTTTTAATTAGAGTAGAAAAACTCAGGTATAGACTGATGCATTCCTATCACTTCTAATAATAAATTACTAAAATTACATACTTACGTATAAACATGATAGGATTACATGGAATTCTGCTCATCCAAATATTGGCCAGTGTTGCTGTACTCGGTAGCATTTCTTCATGGGATTCTTCAAGAACGAAGAAAGTTTGGATCTCTTGGATGGAATATTTTGTACGAATTTAATAAAGCTGATTTTTCTGCTAGCGTACAATTTATTCAAAATTATCTGGAAGATATGGATCCCAAGAAGGTGCGGAAACCTTACCTGTGAATTTCATAACTGTTTCTTTTCGGTAATATGACTGGATATGACTCACAATTGTCAGTTTTTATATTACCGATAGCAATCAATCTCATGGGCTACAGTGTGCTACATGCTCGGTGAAATTCAATATGGCGGAAGGGTGACCGACGACTTTGATAAGCGCTTGCTTAATTGTTTCACATCGACATACTTCTGTGAAGCTCTGCTGCATGGACATTTTGAGTACTTTAAAGGGTACAAGGCTCCAATGACGAGAAATCTTTTAGTAGTTAATGAAATCGTAAATGACTTGCCTAACGTAGATTCTCCTGAGGTATTTGGTCTTCATTCGAATGCGGATATCACGTAAGTCAAACATTATGGACAGTGTCAATACCCCCATCTAATCAAGTATCCATACAGCACAGTCCACATATCCAGAGCTACAGACCTTTCTCAGGAATAGTTAACATTGTATTTTAGATATCAAATTAACGGCGTCAAGAACATATTTGACGCAATATTGGGTGTACAACCAAAGCAAAGTGGTGGATCTTCTGGTGGTGAATCCCGGGAAGCTGTGGTTTCTCGTATGGCTGAAGATATGCTTAAAAAGCTTCCGCCAAACTATGTGTCATTTGAGGTAAACCCGCTTGCTGGTGTGTTTGTATGTAACTTAAAATATCCCCGTGATTTTATTTTGATTTTCTGAATAAAAAAGGTGAAAGATGCCCTGGGTCGTCTGGGAGCATTACAGCCAATGACAATATTTTTACGCCAAGAACTTGACAGAATGGGGAGGGTCCTGAAGAAAGTACGAACAACTTTGCAGGACCTCAAATTGGCCGTAGAAGGAACAATCATAATGAGCACTGGTCTTCGTGAAGCGTTCGACGCAATGTACGATGCTCGAGTTCCAGAATCATGGAAGAAGGTATGCACTAAAACTTATTAATCAATGAAGAGCTGTGCATTTTGAAGTATAACGCCTTGTTTAAACATTTCATAATCCTCTTACGATTAGATATCGTGGGATTCCAGCACCATTGGATTTTGGTTTACAGAACTTCTTGATAGGTAAATGACCATTTTTACTGGCTATAAAAATTAAATATAACTACACTAGTTTTAAACACGAAATACCCGGAACAGGCACACTCAGTATAGACTTTGGCTTGTGAGTGGAGTAAAACCGAAAACCTTCTGGATGACAGGATTTTTCAATCCACAAGGCTTCCTA
>JAHZNA010000901.1:0-57223 GCA_027743935.1 Sinodicranocentrus sp. ZH6 | reverse complement strand
AATTGACAACAAGCCAGAGGAATACTCAATGATCCATTCAGCTGTTTCATGATCTCACACCAACAAACAACAAGCTATGGAAATTTCTCCTTGTGGCCTAGGCCAGACGTGAACTATTCATGGCTCTGTACAACTCGTGTGATTTGCAGCTCGTTAGCATTCCCTTCTCGTTCTCATCCTCCCATCGCATCGCCAAGATATCTAATGAAATTAAGCTTAATCTAAGGGATCTATCTATGCAAATGCAAAGCGAGTTACTCTGAGGCATTGAGCTAAAGTTTTAGAATTTTTTCTCATGGCATGGCTTGTTGGGTAATGAAAGTCATTAAATTCTAACTCAACCACGTTGTTGATTTACAGCCTCATCTGCTATACGGTTAGGTTTTTAAAAACAGCCAATATACTGAAGAAAAGGCATATTCTTTGGTAAAGCGATGGTGCATGAATTGTATTGAACCAAACATGTTCACAGCTTAGTATTATAGTAAATATATCCCGTGAAAGCGAAGTAATGATATGAAAAATCCGTACAGAATGATCTTTACGTTCCTTTAACAAACCATAATCACCAAGAAGACCTTGCAAAGTTACAACTGCAACGTAAGCCTTTGAGCAACGAATACTGCTGACTTATTTTGAAAGTATTGTACATTTAAATATATGTATAGAGTCAAATGATATTGACTATTTAGTTGATCTCAAACCCAAAGGATTTCATTGAGTTGTACGGAGTTGAGTTTTTCATGCTATTATTACACATTAACGAAGATTTATATGCATTGCTATACAAACTTTTTGAGGAAAAGTTGGAAATGAACAGAGAAAGAATCTTGCATATATTACAGTAAATGGTTGTACAGACCTAGTCATAATGTTTCCTTGTTGTACTCGCGTAGGTCTTAACGATCACGCTCCATGTTGAAGTTTTTCTCGTAATGACAGTGCGGAAATAGGAAGACATAAATTATTCCTGAATCAAAACACACTGTTCACTTCAGATGGCATGAGTATTTTTCAAATTCACTATCAGCAGGATTTTGCATTTAATATTTGTGAAAAGAATTTTTGAGAAACCCGATGAAAGGTTTTTAAGCTTATCATTCAATCTATGCATGAAGATAATTATGATCAATCTAAACATAATTCGGACATATTGCTACAATTTTTCAGTCGCTTTGATAACATTTTGTACGCAAATTCCTGTATCCTCTGACATGATTCCAATTTTCATGTATCGATTATCGGCACGGTTTTTTTCAGAGTAGTAATCCAATACAAATATATGTTTGGCATGTTTATAAATTTATCAGCATATTTCCCACCGAGTGGTGAAACTGATGTCGTGATGTCCTCAGTTGAACTGGTGCTGGTTGACTTACATCATTCATAACTAGTTTCTCCTGGTTTTTTAAACTAGGTATGTAACATTTAGCCATCTAGGTATCATTCGAGCTATCACAAAAAGTTCCACGGCATCACTCCTAATTCTATGAATCATGTGTCAAAACATCAAGGCATCGCCCTCTTTATACTCCACTTAACTCGTGAAAGCTATCATTAATATTTAAACATTTCAGCCAAGAAAGTGTCAAAAAGGGGACATGGGAATTTGCTGTATAAATAGAAGGCTGTTATTGCAAGCTATAGCAGTGGATTACAATTTTTGAAAGTAAATCCTAATTTGACTCATTCAAAATAAATATTTTTGAATAGGTATTTACACTTGTGTAGGAGTTGATAATCTCGGATACGACGTTGTTACGTAAGAATTTCACATCATGCACGTGATACCCCTGTTTTGGAACATGATTCTTTTGTAGAAGGATGTTGATGAGCTCTTCTGAAACCATATTTGTGGAAACAGTATTTTGCGTTGCTTAATAATGAGTAAAGTATTCGCATTGCATGAATCACGAGGTTTTTCCAAGGGTTGAAAGCTCATATTAGCATTGAGGAGGATGCTCGAATTACGGTTACTTTACGATTAAACAGCTGTAAAAAATGTTACTATTGTTAGCGCCGAATCAAGTGAGAATGTTCTGATGACGCATGAAGACACTTGACGCGAGACAACCTTAAAGTGGAATGAAGGCGAGAATTTCACTTTCTACAATGTGGGAATAGTTGAACGACTCAGATAACTACGTTAAACAGTGAACTTCATTCCTGTGACTTTTGCATGGAAAATGTATTAGTTCACCCATCCAATGCCAGTTTGCTTAATAGCTTTGTTAATTTCATTATATCTTTTCATAATGCAATATTCATCAGTCATAAAATGGTGTATAAGTGTAAGAAGATTAAAAGTTTTTACAGACAATGAGATACTGTAGATACTCACAATTAGTTCAATAAGTGCATAGTACTAATTAGATTTCTCCTCTTCTTAGAAAATGGGGAAAGTACCAATGTCAAAGAAAATGAATGGGCATTTCTTTTTTCTTTTTACAGTGGCTGTAGTGGTAGCATTTTTTATCTGTTGGGCACCATTCCACGCTCAGCGTTTCATGGCTCTTTACGGAAGAGCTTATGAACTGGAGGGTAATGATCTCTACCGGACCATTTACCAAGGGGTCCACTACATCTCTGGAATTCTATATTACATCTCCACATGTATCAATCCTATTCTCTATCATATAATGAGTAACAAGTTCCGGCAAGCATTCAAGGTATAATTGATTCTTTATCTACTCGGCGCATTCTTTAACAATTCTTGTTTAGACATAAGCCTACATAATATTTTTAAGTCTAGTTGAAATTTACTTCCATTCCCTTTTACTTATAACTTATTTTAGGATACTCTAAACCGTTTCTGTGGAAAGCCCACCCAACATCGGTCATACTCCGCGATTTCCAGAACGGGTCGGATGCCCATACGTAACCACCACCAATTCAGTAGCGTGAGAAAGCCCGCTACAGAAATGGATACATGTTTCAAGTGCCGTCGCACTTCGTCTATTTGTATCTGCAAAGGAATCGGCAACAACTCAGTCAATCACCACCAACACCATCATCAAAACAATAAGAACAAATTAAACCACCTCAAAAGTTTCCAAATGGACCAATCTGGAAGTGAGTCCACCTCCCTCACGCTTCTCAACTCCAGTCCGTCCGAAAAAGATGTGGTTATTGCCATGACCGTGGTGGAAAAAAGGTCTGTGACCAAAAGAACAAAAAAAGACAGAGTGGCAGGCAGAACTGTATACCTTTTCCTCCTTCACTATCTAATAACTTTCTCATTGCTTTTTTAGTTCTTGTTCTATTAACCATACATAATCTCATTTTTGAATTTTTTCCTTCTGATGTGCAAATCTCTTTTTTGCTTGTTTATGAAATAGCGCATGCTAAGCTATACAAAATGCATCATCAAACATGACAGTATTTGTAATTTTTTTCACTTTGCTCTTTTGGAGCCAGTCGAATCAGTTATTTTATTCGTGATACTGAACTGGCTTTGATTTTTATCTATAAATAGTAAACTTTTTGTGCACGCTATTTTTTCGTAGAACAGATAACGCACAAATAAAGCACACTTCACTAGTTGTGATTTTCATAAGAGTTTACCTTAAACTGTACAGTGCACATTTTTCATATTTCATTAACCTTGAGCTCCCATCCTCTCCTGATTCCTCTAAGCGTCTGTACCCTCTCTCTGTATTTTTATAATTAATTTTGCATGCTTTATTCTGATGTCACTAAAATAGACCTTGACTCACTCTTTTGTTCGCAACTTCGCAACCTTCCTACCAAGCAACTGAGGAAGGCGTTAAGTCATCAAAGTCAGTAACAAAACCTGACGAACAAATAATTCGCTATCTGCTCTTGCTCATATTATGATTAGAATATGATGTCCAATGCAGTCAGCTCAATGAGCACTTTATGTATTGTACACCAATCGTATTCTCTGGTAGTTTTCAATACTAATATACTTTTCTTGAGCACTCCGCAATGATATGAGTATTTTGACTAACAATGTTGATGTCATATTACAACCCAGCAGCAAGCAAAACCCTTCTTTTTCTGCACGGACTTTCCCTAAGGTGTTGGAAAACCTTCGACCGCATCGCATGGCATGAAATAAAAATTATAATTCGTAATATCGACACTGGTTCACTATGTTACACACAGCACTAAACCAAAATACCAACACATGTACTTACCTGCAAGCTCTACAGCAGCTTCACTTTCACTCTCTATGTTCCCTACATTTAAATACTCAGTTCAATACTATAACATTGATGAAACTAGGCATATTTACACAAAATAAATATTAATAATACATATATATGTAATCGGGAAAATATTTTGCTTTCGCTACTAATTACTTTGGTAGTGTGACAAACGGAGCACGATGACAGAAAAGTACTAAAAAAAGTTCAGATTGCAGCTCAATGTTCAATAACAAAATATTCAATGCCTCTCGTGTCGAAATTGAATATTTCGCTTTTAATTAATTTTCTCTTTATATCTCCAACCTGAATTAATGAATTTTCTGTGCACACGACAAACAATTATGACGTGGTTTAAGTTATTGTAAATTGTAACCTTTATCCATCCATGGTCAGGCAACAAACACTCATTATTTCAGACCAAACAAGCACACGGGCGAAGGCAAAATAACATAAATATAGAAATGTGAAAAGCTTGACATTAAATGAAAACCAATTAGCTCACAGTCAGAGCACACACACACACACACACACACACACACGAACATAAAAATTTCATAAATAAATTGCGAGTAAAATTAATTTCATATCCTGCGTATGATTGAACTAAATCGTTTAAATTTTCTGAAGCCAGGGACCACTATGCCCGAGCCCAAAACTACACCAACAACCATCACCAACACCACCTCTTGCACCACAATCTGCACAACCCACCACGGGTTTGAGGGCATTTCTGAGCCGTGCGAAAAAGAATCATCACGGGACAAACAACAACTCTGGCGACTACCTTGGCTCTTCTCCACTGGCAAACGAACTGAAAAACGAGCACCGGTCGTGGGGATTGAATAATAGAAACAACAATAAAACAAATCACGGACCTCGAAGACCGCCCAGCGATCCAGCTCTTCAATCCACATTTGCGGTCACCCTCCTTGACGGAAAAGGTAATAGTAAGACGGCAGTCCTTCGGCCACGAACTGGTTCAAGTGGAAATGCCGCTGTCATTTTGGCAACTTACAATAAGACAGCGGCTCGTGCCACCAGTTACAGTTCAGTTGATTCAGGAAAATCAAATAACACAATTAGTAATAGCAGTCTCCAGGATATGGATGAGAGTGAATACACAGGTGAAGAGTTGGCGGGTTACATGGCAGAGTTAAACCATAGTCTGGATTCCCCAAAGAATTGAAGTAACTAAACTCTCAAAAAATGTCACAAAATATTTTTGTCATGCTAGTTTATTTTTTTTTACAAAATATATGCGAACTTTTTCCCGTAATTGTGGGAGCGGTCCGTGACTTTAAAAAAACTTATCAGTCCAATGGAGGCTTTCTCGCTGTCCGTCTTCAACTCTGACTGAGCAGAGGTCAGGAAGTTGCAAGGTTTGCAGTTTGCATTTACCTCAGAGATATGTCTTCATGCACCTCTGCATTTTCTGACCGGTCAAAGTAGCTTTTATTATCAAAGTACTTTATTGTACTCAAACTAGTCTCAAATCAAATTATATCGTTTGGTTTGATAGATACAATGTGTTTGCATGTCTGTATGTTATGATTTTTTACATAAATTAATTTAATATTTGCTTTGACCTATACCGCTGTTGTACATCCGGGTAATCTTTAAATTCTCCATTGGTATAATTGTGTATAACTCATAGGTATAAGCATGCTTACATTAAAATGCAAGTTATTCAATGTAACAATATGATGCATATACCCTCATACTGTAAATGATGTCCATTGTTATCTCAATTTTAATTGTGCATCATGCAGTTGTCGTGCTTAAATAACGATTTACTACTCTAGTCGTTCCTCATAGACGCTTTTGACGTATTAAAATATACTGCTATATAGTAGATATTAATTAGGTTATTCATTTATGTAGCCCTAAAACAGAACTTGATTGTTTAAAATAAAGATTATTAGCAATTATTACATATTACATAGAAGATATAAAAATATTCCAGGTAACTTCAATCAAAGAGCTGAAACTTGACTCTCGGGAATTCGTCAAGCCATCGAGCTGTATTACCAAAAGTTACAAATACACTATTTGTGTAACATAAGGATGCATAAATATTTACTCTCGTTGGTTTATTGTGCAGAAAGATCTGATATAAAATTACGGTTATAAAAATTCGTGTGAACTGTGGAAGTTTGAAACTACCTAGAAAGTAGTAAATGTATTACAAATTACAGCATAGGTAACTGAAAAGTTTTAGCTGTGTGCAGTATGATAGAGTTAGAGTTAGTGAGCTTAAGGTCAAGATAACTGAACAATGTGTGAATTGTAAGTCTTAATAACTCATGTTTGCCAATAGGAAGTCCAACATGAACGAGTGAATTCTAAGTCGCGTTCAAAGGTAGGTTAAGTTACTTACGTTAATTTTTAGGTAGAATTGTATTTGTCGAACACATTCATAGATGTGTCCTCCAAACAAGCCGTAGATTGAGATAAAAGAATGACCTATACTGGTTGTATTGATTTTACGGGTTTCCTGCTAATTATCCAATAAAATATTTAGCATGAATTGTAGAAGAACATCTATTTATACTCAGAGACTTATTTCTGGAAAATTCTTCTAAGCGTGGTGTATAGTATAGGAGGTACTTTACATTCGTTGTCGTTGTCTCATGTCCTTTATGTGTGATTGTAAAAATGTAATATGATAGTTTTAAATGAAAAGTCTTGGCTGGAGTAATGAAATGAAATTACATTATTAACTATCATTGATATCATTTAACAGTAGTAGCACATATAAGGAATGCATGTTTGCTGATAAAAAGTTTTATTCGAAGAGAATCAAGTTAAAGCTGCTGTTTTTCAGGTATTGATAAAAACTAGCCGAGCCAATGAATGTCCGACGAAAAGTATACCTGGATTAGTACCTTCACTTATATTAATACTACTGAAAAAATACTACATAACAGAGTCTACAGTTAAAGTATTTTCATTGATGGTTCCGTATGTGGGGTTTTTTCCATAAAATATCGAAGGTATTTTACTGTAGCACAACTTTAGAGGGTTTAACGGGAGTTATGATATGACATATATATAATCATTAGACGTTTTTATTACGGCCAGTTTTTTTTTCCTGAAAGATTGCTTACGAATATAATTACAGTATACAGTTAGAGAAAAGATAGACATATTATAAAATTCGCTTGGGTATTTGTCATGCTGTCAAGTTGTAATGCTTATCTTGTTGTTTGAAAACTTCATCGTACGTTATAACGTTCGATTGGTTTTAAATAAATATTTATTTTTTATGAAAAACTTTGATGTAGGCCAAAATACTTTGCTGCTCATTTCAAATTAGTTGCATACGGTTTTAAGAGTTTTTCTCTCTCGCAGGATAGAATGCGTGTATAAACTTAATGGTTCAGATGTAAAGAAGAATGACGTTCTCATGCATCAGTGCATATTATATAACTCTTTATGAAAATCTAATAGTTTCAACAAGTATAGAATAATAATGTATAGAACATAGTGCTCCAGAGCAATAGCTTTGATTTAGTGTCAGATAAAAATATGATGGTGAGTGAGCGTGATTGATTTGAGCGCAGTCAGAAATTTCAGTTTTTCTCTCAGATTATTGTAATTACAAATTTCCTAGCTAATTTTTCATGTATGTCCAATCAAGTGTAATTACAATGGAATGATATGATGTATATATTTTTCAAAATTGAAATCGAAAGAAATATAAGTATATTTAGATTATTCCATCAAAGTTTTAATTAAAGCTGTAAAACAACAGTAATATCAAATACTTTCTTTTGTGTCGCTGCGGTCGTAAGTGACTCTTTCTTTACTTTCGTTCGGAAGCAATAGTAGTTCATTGATTGCAATTTTTGTTACATTAATTACATAAAGTTGTAATTTCAGTACATGTAAGTTATGCATAATTGTGAAAAGTTAATAAATGTTGACGGTGTTTTGTAATTAAACATTAAATAAAATGATTTGACAGATGTGTCGTCGTAACCTTTAAATTTATCCGCCTTAAAATACTATGTACATAACGAATTACAGGATTTTTCTTCGAATGGGAGAAATATAAGCATTAAAATGCCTCCCTGCATCTGCATCTCCTTATCCATAAGCTATATAACGTATCAAAATTGGGATATGAATCTATTGATCAAGCGGAGTACACTACAGCAGCAAGCGGAATGTTTGTTCGGAATGTGGCCAATAGCAACTTGTCGCAGATATAGGTATTTTGCATCATCATTAACTACCACCATATGGTTGACTGTAACCTGTGTTATCGGTGTTTTACTGATATTTGTTTCTTTGTGCCGTCGTATGTACGCATACAGTCGTTTGGGGGAATTTTTAACAAAAGGTTCATTTAAAAAATCATACGTTTGCTCCCAGATTAAATTCCTTAAATCTTCAATGCGTAAACTTGAATAAAAATGGCAAGTTGGGATCAGGATATTCACAGGATCCAAGAAATCCAGCAGCTTCTAGAAAGCCGCCAACAGTATTTTGGTGACCACATGAAAAAAATCCTCAGTAAAATCGATGTTGGAGGTACTAATATAGGAATCCTTGCTGGATTACAACCCACCGATGGGAACATGCCTGAACCTTCATTGGGCCATTCAGTGGATGCACGTTTCGGAAGTTCTGAGGGAAATCTTGATCTAAAAATAAATTCTGACAATATTTGTGAAGGTTTAGACAATGACGGTTATGCATTTTCTGATGATGAAGCTAATGTTAGTAGTGAAGGGCATGAAGGTGATTGTAGCGATGATGCCTCATCTGGTTTAAGTTCAGAGGAAATAGATGAAAAACAAAGTCTAATGAACCGGAATCGCAAAAAATCAAGGACAAGAGTGTTACGTAAATGGGTTCACAAAAATATTGACCAAGTGTCATCATCCGAAAGCAAAATATCTAATGCAAACAAGCTAGTGACACATGACACAACGCGACGTAACGCATCCCTAAGTTTTCGACAAAAATCTGTCTCTTTCGAAAAATGCGTTAGTCTGGAGCAACAGTTCGGTACTGAGGAAATGTTACAGCAACCTCGGAGGCGGGCTAAAATCAAGCAGACTGACCCCTTTGATTTGCTCAAAAGACGAAGTTCTCTGTTACGTGTAGAAGTTGCTTCTAGACTGAAGGATGACAGTGCTAGCCGCAGTGTTTTGAATAGTGTGACAAAGGGATCTTTGGTGTACGCCAGGGAAAAGCTAAAAAATGCAGAGAAACTGCTTGAAGCAGCAGTTAGGACAGAGAAATTTGATCCGATAAAGAATAGTTCTCGAAAGTCAGCAAACAAAATACCCCCTCCTAACAGTCCTAACAAGGGAGAGTTAAGCACCAAACCCCAGTCCAGACTTTCAATCCGCCAGGCAGAAGAAGCACTGAAAAGTGATATGAATCTTAGAGAAGCATTTGCCCTCATTAAAATAAACCCTGATCCAATTCTGTATTTAGCTACTCCTGAAAAAATGAAGTGCACAAAGGTACATCGATATTCATCATCAGCAGATTTTTCAAAATCTTTAGGAGAAAGAAAACCCGGGCCAACTGAAGATGATCTTGATCCTATCGCTTCAGAATCATTCAAAAGATTAACACAATTAAGTTTACAGCATAAACAATTACAGAAAACCTTGATTCCTACAAGTGTGTCTGTTTCGCAGACAAAAAGTGGGAAAAAATCTCTCAAATCTTTAAATGCTAGTACATCTTTGGATTCTACGAGGCGGAAAAGTAGCACTAGCAGTCAATATAAAGTCTCATTTAGAAAGCGTTCAAAGGACTTGCGTAATGGTAGCCCGAAATTGGCATTTTCCGGGTAAATAGAATAAATCGCATTATTCAATCATTAATATTATGTTCGATACATTGAGTTGATTTTTATTAAATATTGATCTTGATGAATGATCTTGATAAAATTGCAGTTTGGAGGCAACATTGCGAGCTGAAAAGAGAGCCGCATTAATTAGCGAGCAGACTGGCGATGGTCCAACGCCAAATCCCTATCAACCAATTTGAGTACTGAGAACGGTCTGGAATGGGTCATTGTGGGACCACCAGTACTATGCATTTAAGAAAAAATACCAGTTCAGGACTAAATTTCAATGTACCGTACAGGTACATTTGTCCCCTAAAGACAAGTACTATTTCGGTATTCTCAGGACTGCATTGATGTACTATGAGTACTGACTGAATACTTCATACGTACCTATGATTTGTGCTTGGTCCTTCTTAGAACTATAATATCTTAAAATGCGAACCATCTAATACTGGTTTTCATGTGTAGGGTGTATCATGGTTCAGTCCTATTATGGTACTTTTATTGTATCCTTATTTAGTTGTGTTGTGGTACTTAAAAGCTAGCAAATAATATTGAAAAACAGCTGATAAATTAAACCAGTGGATGTTTTTATTTTATTAACACAGTAATCCATCAGCGTTAAATAATACATTCATAAATTATGGAACAGATAGACGGACGGATACTTTACGTCAACAGTTAAATACACATTTCTAATCATTGCCGGAAGCAGGTTTTTGTGATCCATTTTCGCTGTTTCTAGACAGTAAAAAATCAAATATTAAATTACGTTAACGCAGGCAGTACCTGGCGTATTCATAGACACAAACAAAAATCAACCTTGAGAGTCGTTGCTTCGCACGTTTTAACCAATATTCAACAGCCTTTCCGATTTCTTTGTCATCAGCTGTGGCTCCCTTGGGTTGTTTTCGAACTCCATCTAATGCAAAAAGTCAATTCACTAACGTAAAATTTAAGGCAAACGTTGGCTATTGAATTAGGAAACTTGAATAAATATTACCACAAACAGTCTGAAAGATAATTGTTGAACGAAAACACATCTTTTCTTTTTTCCCAGCATAACTAAACATCGCTTGTAGTCCGTCTGTCATCAGACCTGTCATTATTCGATGGGTAATTTGGTTTGCATTGTTTCCACCTTTCGTTGCTAATAAACAAACCTAACGAATAATATGGACAAAATTAATAATAATTAATAATTTAATGGACGTACAAAACTCATCAGTTAATTAATTAAGTACCAGTTCGTTTCGAGATTCTAAGCTATCCTTGACAGATTTATTTAAAGTTTCAAATTCCACTATCGTAGTAAGGGGCAAACGAATTTTATCGGTAGTTTTCCGAATTTCATATTACCATAAAGAATAGTGCGCAGCATATCCAACGCCACATCTAATTTTGACATCATTATTTCCTGCTGAATTTGCAATTCTTTAATGTCGCTGGCAAACCCTAAAACAAACATGGTAAATTGAGCAAATCATAATTGTTAAGGCTTAAGTTCCCAAGAACACAACATACCTAAGTTTTTATCGGTCACCGGAATCTGTACTTCAGTTGACGAATTAATTGGTAGTAGCTGTCTCGGGGTGTGCGTTGAATAAGCACTATTAGGTGTCACGACAGCTGGCGGCTCATCTACAAAACAGCGTTTCAAGTTAAACATTTTTGTATTGAATGAATCAATTAAAGTATTATCCAAATATGTTCAGATGATAGCTTACAAGTTGATTGGTGATATAAGAGTGGTGCACTGATTCCTTGAGGTATGTTGGGTTCCCGGAGACGGTTTTCAAACTCCATACTACTATGTAAAAATGATGAGGAGTTCTCAGTGAGATCTTGTTGTTCCTAGTAAAATAAAATTATAAACTGTACTAATAAATATTGATTTACTCATTCATTGATTGAAATGAAAATTTAATCTAAGGAATTACGTTAGGAAATGCGATGAGTGACTGTCCAATTTCACTGAAATCTTTGTTAATTCCAAATGGCGGAGGAGCAGGTGGGCATGGTAGGTTCACATTACGAATATTTTTTGTTTTAAAGTTGCGTTTACGCTTTGGAGTTGTCAAGTATTTTGAGTGTTTTCCAGTTTGGACATTTTGGCCATTTTCCGAGTTAGAATCACTATCTAATTCTTCTAAATTTGAACGTTTACGTAGTCCTATTGGTTCTTCAGCTGATGATAACTCAGATGCATCCAGGGCATGGGAGGGCAAGCTAAAGTTTAGATCTGGCTAAGTCATAGGTTTCTGATTAGAAATTGAATTTAAAATAATTAAGTGCTCATACGATTAAACAGTAAATTATCATCAATAAATGTAATATGAATAGTTTTAGCTTACCAAAGTATTTGTTTCCAATCACATGTCCTAGATAAGATTGCCACGTTGAATCTGGAATTATTCCACGACGCACTGCTGTAGAGAGTTTAGAGGTATTTCCCCAGAATGGTGGCCAGTGACATTTTGTACTGTTGTCATACAGCCAATTTTTATGCACTACCGCAAATTGTTTTTCAGGTCCAGCGAATTCGAACAGACAGAACATTATTCTCTGCGACTGTGATGTAATGGCAACAGTACAGAATGATTATCTACTTCCAACAGTAAGCCCTTTCCTGTTACTTCCGATGATCTAACGTATATTTCTTGATCGGATACAACAACCAAACTTATTCCCAAAAGGTTTGAATCACACGGATAAGTGTAAAACGGTGCTTGAATTTTAAGATTTCTTCCAAGTAAATAATATTCTTGATCTTGAAGTACTATATCATTAATCAAACAGGCTGTATTATTCCTTAGGAAGCACACATTATTACCTTTGCCAGTTAAAATGTCGAATTCTTTACAAAGTTTGTTATTTTGTTTGCTCTGAAAAGAACACTGTAATGCGGTTTGAAATTCAGATATACGGTTGTAGATTTGCTCTAACGGCCTATTCCCTGATCTTAGTAGATTTTTAAGTTTTTGTAAATGATTTTCAAATTTAAAAGTACTAAAATTGTCTAATACACCAAAATGTTCACTATCGTCAGCGAGGTGTACTAAACTGTGAACATTGTATGATAAGTGTTCCTCTCCATAAAGACTACCAAAGTTTTCAACAAAGTAATATAAAAGTTGCCGTGCGTATTGCGTGACACTTTTTTGTAAAGACTTACTGCAGAGTATTGTAATGGCGACATGCAGGCACAAAAAGTGTTTATAATAAGTCTCTGGTAAAATTCCTTGTAGTACTAAAGGACCAGAATACAAAACAAATGACCTGTATTCAGTTGCTTTCCAATTTTTCAAATGAGACAGACTACGCGGTTTCCTAGAAAATTCTTTGGAAAAATTTGATTTTAACTCTATGAGTCGCCTCGATATTAACTGGATTGATACTGACGATAATTTATAGGGCCCTGCACGACCTTTTAACCATAAGTTCATCAACTTTCTTACTACTCCAAGGCAAACTAAATGTTGGTAATCAAGAGGAACCTGCTTTACAATGTCCACGTCTAATTTTAATAGTTCCGAATCGTTTTTCATGTGATACTCTTCATTGAGTTTTGAACGAAATGATTCGTTTGTTCGTAATGCACAATTTGTCTCCTGAAATGTCATCCGATGACTAATGTAATCACCTTCAATAACACATTTTTGGCAACCAAAATAACCAGTGTGTCCTTTAACATTTAAAATAAACGAACGAGCTGGAGCGTCACAGATAATTGAATGAATGCTAATTTTTACTACTTGTTCGTTAAGAGTTAACTCACTGAATTTGAAAAAGTCGTCCACAACACGAGATAAAAACTCATTGGAAGATTTTGGTTTGTCTTCGCCGTAATACAGTCCTAGTACAAATGGAGTCGATAATGGCAGTTCCACAATGTGACCCAATATAGGCCAAAATTGCTGTGAACTGCTTCTGGAAATAGGGAGTCCATCCACATTTAAGGATATAGAAATAGTATTTAAGAGCAGAGATTCACGTTCGAATATCTTTGTAATTATGTTGTTTAACGGGAAATGGCAGTACTTTCCAGGATGAAGTTCAATTAGTTTTATTTTTCTAGGAGTCTGTAAAAGCGTTCTAGAATCACTAGGCAGGGTTTCAAAGCATGAATGTGTCCGTAACAAACTTAGAAGTGAAGATATTGCGGTACTTGCTATGTTATTATTAACTGCCCATTGTGACAATTCTTGGCGTACATCCACGTTTTCAGTGGATCTAGTTGGTATCACTGGCTTGTTTGCGGGGGCCCAAGCCACACTTTCACACGTTGCTGAATTATTTGATAGATTTTCGCTGAAGTCAATGTTGGTATTAACTGAGTCAACAGATGATTGGAGTAATACTTCCGAATACGCAGATGTGGCACTACTAGTAGAGTTAAGTTTATTTACAAATGTTGATACTGACAGTCTTGTAATTCGCTTTTTAAGTTTTCGCTTAGCAGTTCTATCCACTTGTGTTTTGCCTATTTTAGGCATTTTGTATGACTTTTATGACTTTGTGAATTACCATTATGTGATGTGTCCCATAAAGTGCATTTGTCACAAAGAAAAAGTTTTCGCGCGCCTTAATCTTCCCGTGATTGTTTGTAAAAAATCATTTTGGTTGGGTCACGTTTGGTCCCAGTTAGAACACAAAAAAACGATTTGGATCTGATACCGACTGGACCAAAATAGACCCATCTATGCTAGTACCTTTCGTCTCAGGTACCAACAGTACCACAATTTGACTTTTTGGTACCATGTAATTCAGTACTTTTTTGGAACTTGGTTGATAGGGATCGATCTGTTGAGCATGCTTTATATAAACTAACTGGAACTGTGCTGTAGTAATTATAATTTTCTGTGGGTTTTAATTAAGTCTGATTAATAAAAATAAAACACTCGAATATGTGAGTATCATCGAGCAATATTGTCAAAAACCACAGTTTTGAGCTTATCGCACGGACAATTCATTACGTTTGAAAGATAAATAAAAGACATGTGAAATTGATTTATGTATTTTTCCTTTGTGCAATTCCAATTGGCGTAAATCTTATCAGTATGCGTAATTTGTATGCAGCTAAAATGTTCCTTACTCGTCATTTAACCGAACTATTTAATGGTACAAAATTCAAATCATATGTAAGAATGCATGCGTCATGATGGATTTGATCATGGTTAAAAATTGAACTAAGGTCAATATCGTGTGACGATGAACAGATTTGTAGTGACATTCACATCGTATACTGCATGCTAAATACAACGTTTAAGTCAACCGACTTTGAAGCAATGGACAATTGAAGTTCAGCATCTGAACCTGAAGTGATTCCAATCGTTCTCACACGTAGTTTACTATATCTTTAAAAATGACAAATCGATTGTCGCACGATCAAACCGCTTATCTAATCAGCAATTCTTCCATTATCATAGAGGGCAAGCCATCTAATCATTGCGATAAGCGAAAAATGTAATGTATTGCAATAAGTAATCGATACCCATACAAGTCAATTCGGGCATACGAGGGTTGACGATAGCAAATAATGTCGTCTGAAGTCTGAACACCAATTTTGGTCAACATTCAAATTATTGTAGAGAACAAATTACCTTGAGGGAAAGGCTGAAAGCTTATTTTTCAGTGATCTTAGGCTTTCATCCGAAAATTAAAACATTAAATAAGATCACTTATACTCATGATTTTTTACTATAATGTCGTACAATTCTCTTTCTCGGAATTTTTGGAAAGCATGCGCGATATACTTGAGTCTCTCCCTCATTTTTGATGGCGTGCAGGGTAAAACCAAAACGTTTTTTAATAGCTATATTCTTCTTTATATTCGTAGTGTACTTAAACATTATTCTTACGAACTGAAATTTTGGAAAATCTATTATCTAGGTGGTTTTCGATTTCCTTTCCTTGCGCCATTGGATGTCCCTCTAGATGGAGTTGAACTTTTCCCTGATACTAATATTACCCACATAACTGAGAACATTGGAGAGGAAAGCGGATTTCTGATAGCTAAAATACTTTTAGATGGTGAGATAGGAATTTTATTGATGGAAGAATTCAGTAAGGTACATTTACAGTATTTGCCTTATTACAACATGAGTGAACTTTCTTCCCTCTACAGCGCCCTCATCAAGCATGAGACTCTCGGCCTCGACGGATCCCCGCTTTTCGGTTACAGCAGAAAATGGAGGCAACGACGCAGTATGGTTGCTGAGAACATCAGTAGTATTTGATTATGAAGGAGAACCTGGTCCCCTGCCCAAAAGTATTACTCTTTCGTTCATCGAGGGTACTAATTATGTGCTTTTAAGAGTGTTCATTTTGAACGTGAATGATAATAAGTTAGTGAAATAAAGGGAAATTACAAGAAACTGAGTTTATTCAGTTGAGGATGTCACTAATTTGTGCTTGTATGCTTAACTTCCCAGGCCCAAGTTTGATGGAACAGATCCAGACACAATCGAGCCCGTTGAAGAGCTAAAAGTATACAAAATAATAATTTCAGACACACAAAGCTATTTTTTAAATTGAACTATTTTTGCTAAACGGTTCCGTAAAAAATAATATTCTTTCCTTTGCAGTTCATAGATACACCCATTGTAAAAATTTTAGCGAGTGATCCAGATTCAGATGAAATAAAATTCAAAATCGTAAAGTTCCCACCCACATTAATCTAAACTGTGTTTTAAGGCCATACTACATGTGACTAATGTGACTGTTTTGTAATTCTATTGCTTCTCTTGCTTTCTTCAGGTTAACGAAGAAAGTACCAGCCTGTTCGAAATCAGGGAGAAAGGGGAAATCTTCCTGAAAAAAGATGTTCAACTTAACTATTCTCAAAGAATTAGCCACAGGATAAACATAAATATCACGGTAACCCGTTTAAATTATATAATTCGTAAACTTGGGTTACTTTCAATGTACACTGATTGGAAGATGTCTTGAATTAAGAGTATGAAAATATCCGTTACAAACTCCTTATTTCTAATCATTAAAGGATGGTAATGTTACTCATGATGTATCGATACCTCCATTGACTATTCTGGTTAAAGACATACCAAACCTGCCCCCACAGTTTATCCGACTGCCGTCTATTAACAAAATTGAAGAAGAAACGGCTATCGTAAGTAACGTTAAAACTAACAAAGTTTCTTTGTTTTAGCTTAGCTTAGTTTGTTGCTTGAGAAAATTTTAGAAACATGTTTATGCATAGTTTTTCAATAGAATTACCCTTATTCATGTATTCTTATTAGGGTACAGAAGTTCTAACCGTTGAAGCCCGTGACGGTGATTATGGAGTTGATTGGGATGTCATCTATGAAATCGAAGGTACGTTATGTATGTTATGATCCATGCATGCATTCATGCAATGAACAAAACAAGCCCAAATCTGAAAGAATTATTGGTGTACAGATGAATTCGACCTATTCGAAATAAATAGGGACAACGGTAAAATAACCATCAAAAGCAGAATTGATTCAGAAAGTGAGGAATTGAAGGGTAAAGACATGTACCAGTTTAACATCACTGCAATAGAAGTGTATGACAAAGATAAATATCCAGACCTGACAAAAGCAGAAACGGAACTGAAGCAAGTGGTTACTTTCACTATCGAAGATATCAATGTCCGTATAATTCAAAGATTTTATACAGCATTTATGCAAGGCTTGCTGTCAATTGTCTTTACCCATGGTTTGATCATTTGCAGGATCAAAAGCCTCTGCTATGTAGTAAAAGTAAAGAAGACTGTGTGGAAACTCAAGATTACTCTTTTGAAATATTTGAAAATCACGCAGGACCAATTGAGTTTGACAAGCCTCTCATAGTAATTGACTTGGATGCAGTAAGTGTTTTATTCCTCAATTGTTAGAGAAATTTATATGTACTTCATTATTCCCTTATGTATTTTCCGATAACTAATTAAATACTTTGTTGGCATAAATTCAGACTACTTCCTACAGTCGCTTTACGGCCAGGTTTAAAGGTGGAACTGAACAGTTTATACAAGACGCTTTTTCCATCAGTCCTTTAAGAGGAATCGGTGAAGAAACGTTTTCTCTTGGTGTAAAGAAAGTGGAAGCTATTGATTTCGACAAAACCAAAAACTGGCATCTTCCCGTCTCTTTTACAGTAAATCAGATATAAAGTTTACTTGTATGAACATGAGCGCAAATGATGAAAGGACTACGATGGTTCAAATGTCAATTCTGTTTTCTAGATAGAAATCGTAGGAGAGAATGATGCAACGCATATAGCAGTTGCACATGTCACGGCCACAATAAATGATGTCAACGATATCGCGTATGACAATGCTCAATCTATTTTTATACTTCAAGCTTTCAGGAACAGTTAGTTTTTGTTTCTTACACACGTAAACTTTAATGAATTTATAGGCCAAAATTTAAACAACCCAATTATGATTTTGTGGTGTGCGAAAATTCGGAACTGGGTGTTTTAAAAAACAGGATACGCAAACCTGGAATGGCGGCATGTGTAGACTCCGAAGATGGGGAACCTATTGTAGTCGAAGCTGAGGATGGCGATATTACCGAAGATTTTGGCCAGACAAGTGTCATGTACTAATAAATAAATTCAATAGAGAGAAATCGTACGTATGCACATACACTATTCATAAGGGTTACTAATCGTAAAGATGGCCATTTTTATATTTCTGTAACATGTAGCTATCGTTGGAGCAATACTCGTCAACCACCTATCGAATTAGGTCCTAAAAAGGGAGATATGAAAGTAACTAGTGAAAGCAATTTTGACTATGAAAGATTCACGGAAGAGATATACATCGTTGAAGCATTGGATAGTGAGGGTGATCCAAACAAAACTCCACTACTGGACAGTACTGTAGTACGGTTCATTGTGCTGGATAGAAATGACATGCCAGTGGATTTGCAATTTCAGGTTAGTATATGATGAAGGATGTTCTAGTTCTAAAAATTTGAGACAAGTTGTGGCTTGTGGCATTCTTTAATTCAAACATTTTAAAACCTCTAGTTTGGTACAAGGGCAACAATCCCTGAGAATGAAAGTTCTGATCCAATTTTATCTGGCATAATTGCCTCAGATGTAGACGTGAACGCAGATATAGAACTGTCCATCAAAGTCAATACGTTTTTTAAGAAATTTGATTCAAAATTTCATCACTTGGACATGGGTGTATTTCAAGAGAGAGAAGATGTCAACAAGTGGTTTGCACTCAAAGAGGAGGTCTCAAGTAACAGCAGTTACAAAGTTCTGAGCATAGTTCATGGAGAAGAACTCCCTGACAGAGAAGGATATGGTATTGAGGATATTGACCGCGTTGACTTACGAATTGAAGCTCGAGATAAAAACACCGAAACCGGGAGTGAATTGATAGCACAAACTGTTACCATTATTATTACCGATGTTAACGATAACAACCCCATTTGGCCACCGGGGGAAGACTACTCGGATCATACTGTAACAGTAGTAGAGACTGAAGATTGGGGTGAAAATGACACCGACTCGAGCTCAGATTACGAAAGAGAAATTTTCACAATACGTGCCACAGATCCAGATAAGGACACAGAGTTCAATTTTACAATGGAGTAGCTATACATTACTATTACGCAACATGATTATTTTGTTTGAATGATTTTTAAGATTCTAATGATTTATAGCATTGCAAATATTTTTTAAATTTAGTAATCCAGAATGTACGAATAAACCAGGAGCAAATAAAACGGTGTGTGAAGCTATGCTCACGCTGTTTGAACTTACTCCGAACAAGAATCCAAACATTGGAACGGCTATTCTTCGTCGCAGGAGTGGAGAACTGATAGATCGCGAAGATCGAGCTTTCTATCAGGACGACATTGACAAGCTGTACTATAGAATCGTCATATCTGACGGAAAGTTCGAACTGATATCAAACGTGAGCTAAATATGCTTAAATCATTCAGCAATATTTTAATCAAGCCTTGTTCAAGCATATTATATTAATATGTTTTATATTTCTTTTATATGACAGTTGGAAATTACCGTTGAAGATAGAAATGTAAGTTTAAATTTAGTTTATAAAGTAACTTTTCCCACATGTCATCTTCACATAAGATCCCATTCACATGCATTGATTCGTTTGACGCAAACAGGATAATTCTCCAGTCTTCGAGGAGGATTACAAGGAAAACACATATTACGTCAACGAAGATGAGAGTACTGAAAAACTCATTGTAAAGATTGAAGCTACTGACAAAGATCGTAAAGGTATAATTTGCATAAAATATATTTTTTACATAAGATATTGTAGTATCTTCGTCAAAGACAAACTTGAACTTAAACTTTGCGAATTTAATACTCGATTTGTTTATAATTGCTTTTGTATAATACCTCAGATAAATACGGCAAAATTAGCTACCTTATAATTAACGGGCTGGATGACAAATTTAAAATTGATCCAAATACGGGAGAACTTACTGCTATTACTATTCCGAATACATATAATTGGACCCTGGCGGACTCTTATGATGTTGAAATCAAGGCTATCGACAATTACCGACCAGGATCCTCCAGTATGTATATAATTTTGTATTTAGTTATTCAATTAATTCTTACCATAACATTTCCCCTATTTACTCTGACTTTAAGACTGGAGGGATTTATGCAATTCTTAATATATTATTTTACTTTCATTATAGGCGAATCTAACTTCGAAATTGTAACAATCAAAATAGAAGTTATAGGTAATGATAATGAATGTCTCAACAATCTTGACAGATCAATATAAATACTACTTTCAAACAACGTCTAATATCTTTCAAGAATTAAATGTTCAGGGTTCTTTAGCAAAATAAGTTCTTCTTCAACAACTTTCATTTAGATAAAAATAACCATGGTCCGGAGTTTCTTACGAAATCAGATTCAGATACTCCCATTGTGATAATTAATGAAAGGGAACCTGTGCCCAACGATCCATTTAAAGAAACTATCATGATTCGAGATATAGACAATCCCGACTTACCAAATGGAAGATTTTCAGTTAGTATTGTCAGCGTTAGTAAAGACCCACCCTTTGATGATGACCCAGACTTATCAACCCTTTTTCGGCTTGGGGATTTGAGAGAAGATGGAAGCGGTAAAGGAAATGTGAAATTGCTGCCTATCATCCCACTACGAAATTTTACCACTTTATGGGGAACGTACACACTAAGACTAAATGTATAGCAAATTAAGATAAAAACATTTAAAATTTCTCATTTGCTCGCATATAACTCAAATCATGTTATGTACGATTTGTACGGTAGGCATCAGATGGAGAAGACAGTCAGCCTGGACAAAAGTTTACAGAGGCTAATTTTTATATTGAAGTTAAAAATGAGAATCTGTACATTCCTGGTAAGCCATGTATTCTTATGTGAAGTGAAGAGGTAATTTCCTAAGCATGCAAAAAATATGAACACGTTTGATGGAACATTGTGTTTAATTGCAGTTTTTAAATACCCCGAGAACAACGGGACCAAAATATCGCTTTTAATTACAGTAAGGGTAGCATTAATTATAGCTCAATGTAATCCTTTTTGAAACAAATTTACTGCATTTTTTGCTGAACTTTAGACAGCTAAACCTGAAGAACCTTTAAAAGACATGAAAAATAATGAGACAGTTCCACATATTCATGCAGAAGATAGAGGTAAAAAAACCCCAAAAAATCATGTTTTAGGCGATGATATAAGCAGTATTTTAAAAATGACACTGATTCTATTTTAGACATTGGAGATCATGGACATGTAGTTTATTCACTGGAAACGGCTAGCGAAGGTAATAATTTTTGTACATAACATAGCAGTTGGACGTAAAACGTGATTTATTTTATATATATTCGTATTGTGATCAAATAAATCTAAAATTTTTTTAAAAATAAGGATGCATCATGTTCAAAATTGATAATACCATTGATAATAATGGGCAACGGTCCGGGCAGATAATGATTGACAGGCCAATTCCTCAAACTGATGCTGGAAAAACTTGCGAGGTAGGCTTGTTACTTTTAAAAATTCCACTTCTGACTGACTTCCATATTAAAACTTTTTGGACAGATTTTGTGCTAAAATTAATAATATCTATTTTACCAAGAAATAAAAATTTTATTAGTGATTTTCTTGTGTTTTGTGCTATTTAGCTAAAAATTAAAGTAGCGGATAACAAGGGCCAAGACCCTTATCAGTCTGACTACAGATTAATTCAGTTCAAACTGTTGGATTCCGTAAATACCCCCCCTACCTTTAAAAACATTCCAGCGCCTCCAACGTATACTGCCGTAATTTATTGAAAACGACGCTTCTGCCGAAGAGGAGTTACCTTATGCTGATGATGTCGATGTGGAGATGGAGAATCCGTCGTTCCCGGATGATCAAATTTATTATCATATCAAAGGTCAGAACGATTATGGATTTTACACATGTTTAAAAAACTTTATGAAATAACCTAAAACGATTGAATGAGCCATTTATATTAATTTTTTGCTTCAGGAGGAGCTATAGATGTGTTTAAATTAAGAACTGATGCCCGTGAAGATGAAGAGGGAAACACTATCCGCTTTCCTATCTTAATTCCAAAGAGCGCTTTGGATCGTGAAGAGGTAGCTGAGTACAAGTTAACTATTTATGCCAGCAATATTGAAGACGATCCGACTGGAAACGTCGATCCAGAAAATGTTGACCCAACGAATCTTCAGTATATGGTAGTAACAGTGACAGTAAAAGATGTAAGAGATACAGCTCCAATCTTTAAGATGGAAGGAAAATATAACTGGAGGATTTTCGACTAACAAAAAATTCGATGATACTATCAGTACTATTACCGTGACAGACCCTGATGAAGAAGACCCAGTAAGAATTTATGTTACTTCCGAGTTCACAGCGTCAGATTCAAGCTTACCACAAACCACAATTCCGTTCAAGATTGTTGATGGAGGAAATCAAAGTGCAGCAGTTCGGATACAATTCGATCCTCAACCAGTCCATAAGGGATTTTACACTTTTCAAATTACAGCCAATGATTCAGGTAACTGCCTGCTTCATATTCATAATCTAGAGTTCGGTCTCAGGCGTATAAAATCTTGTTTCAGCCAGCTCAATAATAAATCAGTAATTCATTTTTCGTTTGTTTGCAGTTGGAATGAGCTCTACCGCAACCTGCCAGATGTACATGGTCACTCAATATAATATAGTCTTGTTCTATTTTCTCAACGACATTGGATACATAAACAACAATACAGAGCTTGTAAGATAAAATGCATTACGTGTCTTATTGATATTATGATACAGTTCTGTGAAAGATCTTTGTGAAAGTCTTATATACAATTAGTGTGAATTGCGATTTCTTTCAGTTAGCTGGAATACTATCGGGAGCGTTTAACCGCCGCTGCAATATAGACAGAGTATTTGAGAGCGAAGAAAATGTCTGTGCTGTAGAAACGTATTTCATCGATACGATCCAAAGTGCTCCGGTAAAAACTGTCTTCTTAAAATATTATTTTAAATTTTATAAACCTAATTACAACAATTTAGCTGTTTTATTAATCCTTAGGTACTGAATGAATACATAATCGAGTAAGTTTAGAAGGGCATCGTTTTTATACACAGTCTTCTAAAGGTAATAATAGCATCCGCAATACTATGTAACATTCATTTGTGTAAATAGACAGCAGTTCATCCCAGAGGTTAACAAAAATCTCAGCACTGAACTGACTAACAACAAATTCATCCTTCGGAATAATGGAATCAGTCGGCCAGGTTCAAATGATGAAGAGAGCGACAATCATCAAATTATCGTTTACGCTTTAGTTGGCGGAATAGGTGTTTTGGGCATAACATTTCTTATACTTGCAGCAACATGTTTCTACAATAATAGAAGGTTCGCTTCACACTTTAAAGTGTAACCCATCTGTATATTACAATGTTGCTAAATATATTAAAATGGATAATTTTGCTAACATTAGTTTGAGTCGACGTGTGCGAGCATTGACTGCAACTACATTTGGCTCACAGCAGTCAGATCTAAACCGTGCAGGTATCACTACTGATGCCCCAAATACAAATACCTTCGCTGTAGAAGGCTCAAATCCTATTTGGACTATAAATGCCGAGCCTAAAACTTTCCCAGACTTTGATACGGAAAGGTAAATTTGATGATTTTGAATACCATCGGCAAGTAAAATGTATCACCTTCAGTTTCAACGTTTAATTTTTCAGTGTTGGAAGTGGAGGGAGCATTCTAATTGGCGCAGAAGATGAAACATATTTCCAAAAATCATCAGTGAACCCAATGTTTCAAGCCGAAGATGTCGTTGCCAACTACGATTCAGATGACATGAGTGACACAAGAAATTATGATTATGAACCGTCATCACGTCATAATGCTTCACGTAATCAAGTCGAAGAAGAGTTCAATGATATTCCTTTTGCTACAAACAAAATTTCGCGAAATCCTCTAGTGAGTATGGAAGTGGGTGGTGATAGTGGTGAAGGTGATTATGATTATGATGGCCCACAAGAGAACGAATTTGAGCAAAATAGTGATGTAGCCTTATTCTGACCTAACTTCCAATCGGTTATTTGACTAAATTGTTGGATTTTATTACGACATTTTTGTTAAATATTACATACTGTAATATAATGTATAAGTAAATAATTTACATTGTTTCAAAGTATTTCTTCAGTTTACCGAAAAGTTGCTTGGAATCAGCATGATCCGGATAATTTTCCAGTGCCCGTTGAACAATCAGGTAGGCATTCTGCAGATCTCCAATCTAACAGTCAGGAATTGAAATGGAAATAGGAAGCAGAATTGTCATTTGGCATAATACTGTCCAAATAATAGTCCTCGTTTTTATGCAAATACTTACGCTATCTGCAATCTTTGCCTGGTTATATAATGGTTCAAAAAGGTGGGGTGCAAGTGTCATGGATGTTTGAAAGAAGGCAACGGCTTGATCATTTCTGCCTTTGCGTGCTTCAAGAACGCCAAGATTGTTGTATGCCTCGGCATGATTGTTATCACAAGAAATTGACAGTCGGAAACACTGACTTGCCCAAGTTGTATCACTTAACCCCTAAAACCACCGTAAATGAGATAAAGAGTTTCTCTCCCGATTATACTTACAACTTTGTAGAATTTACTGCTAATTACTTATTATTGGTCCACTTACCATTGCGATTTGCCCTAAATTATACCAAACATCAGCTATGCAATCATTTCCAGCAATTTGTATTGCGCGTTGAAAGCAGTTAAGAGTCATGTCATACTGTTGCGAATAGAAGCAGCATAAACCAAGATTTACAAAAAGTTCTGCAGTGTAGACACCCATTTGAAGCAAACGTCTAAAAATACATTATCCCATGAGTAAAAAACCGATGAGCATTTTGAATAATACATCAGTTCTTGGCTCGATCATCGTACCTGTAAAATCGTAACGCTACTTCAGGTTGATCTGTGTAAAAATGATGCATTCCAATGCAAGCGATTGCTTCTATGTTTGATGAGTCTTGACTCAAGATATCCCTGTATAACTTAACGCTAATTGTCATATTTTGCAAACCTTCTTGGATTCTGTGAATGTATAAAAACGTACAAGTTGAAAGAAGAGATTGCAAAGATTATCGAGCATTTTAAATTTGTCCGGAATATGGTTAATTCAAACAAAAAAAAATGTCCATATCTACTTTTACACATAGTATGTGTACGCGCACCAAATAAGAATTTTTTGTACCTTGCCATTTCTGTCAATAATGACACATCTAATGGGAACTTCTCCAAACCCTTTTCACATACTTCAATTGCAGCTAATGGTTGATCCATTTTTACATAGACTTTGGCGAGTCCAACGTACGTAATTAACATTGGTTCAATGAGCAACGCTATTCTGAAGTGTTTTTCAGCATGACGTGGTTGCCCCAGTCGTAGCCAACACAGTGCCAACTGAACCTGCCACCACCAATCCCTTGGAGAGCAGTTTTTTGACGCTAATGTTGCCAGTTCTAATGACTACCGTTTACAAGAAACACAAGTAAAAACCTAATTCTTAGAAATGTATAGACGACAAGTAAGTTGGCACATTCTTACATGCTTGGTGTCATTCTCCACGTAGAATAAATACTCAAACAAGGGTTTAGCAAGCCCGTCATGCGATGCATATTTTTGCATGTTTAGTCGGGAAACATTGATAAATGGCCCATCTCCGCTCGTAACCATTGAAGCCGTACCTAATCTGACATGCCTGTGAAATCAGCGAGAATAATTTCATCTTTAATTTACTCTGCCTTAATCACAATTCACATAATTTAGATTACTGACGGACCTTCCAGCAGAAGCAGATATTGGGCGTGCAGTTGTTGCTCTGGCTTTCAGTGCTTGGTCCAAGGATGTACCTGGCCGTGCGGAGGCAGATGAACCAGGACGAAGGACACCACTTAGCGGTCTGCCACTTTGTGTTACAGGTCTACGACGACGTTATAATAAGAATAAGAACACAATGTAAAGAATATTATAAAAAACATTGTTAATTGCCAAAAAGGTACCTTATCGCAGGACTCGGCCCATCTCTAGATGCGGATGGTCTCGCAGTAGCAACTCTCAAAGAAGTTCCGGGTTTTGCAGTGGTAGCGATAGTGTCCTCGTTAAATACGCTTTCAGCTATGCCATCTTCAAATATCTCCAGATAGTCTACGCGAACTTGCTCTGTTAGTGCTCTGGTTTTTAAACTCCATGCAGCCTAACAAAGTGTTCAAATCAATTTATTTCTAACAAATAATATAGTTTGCGTATAAAAAATTAACCTGATCCAGAGGATTTTTTCTCAGAACGTCAGTACATAACGCAATACATTCATCAAACTGTCTCTGTCTGTAACGAAGAATAGCCAGATAAAATGGATCCATTGTAATCGAACCAAGCCAACTGCTGTGTAGCTAGTGCTCAACGGAACTTTTACCCAGCTCGTGTTTCTAAAATACCCTGTGCATATTTACCAAATAGTGTGTACGCAAGTACACATTTGAAAATTAAGTTTGTGAGTTTGTTTTCTTTAGCTAAACTTATTTTTATTTTTATTTAAATTAGTATATGTTGCATTATTTGTTGGTTGTGAATGAACAGTTTCCTGCCTGACAGAAGACTATCTGCACACTATGCATGCACTAATGTATTGGTTGAAAATCACGTTCCAGGGAACAGACGGCCGGGTTGCTACCTTCCGTATCTACAACAAATGAGAAGGGTGAAGTAAGCACGTTGTCATAATGCTCAAAAAAGTATGGTATGGGTAGCCAAAATGCTGAAAAATCTCTTTTAAACTGCGTTCGAACATCATTATCATGTACGGTATGGTTGATCACTTTTTGTACTCGCATTTGTTTGTATTCTATGTAAGTAGTTTATTGCACGAATCGTAATTGTTCAAAATGTTCTGATTTCTTAAATAAACGCTGTGCATAATTGAAATTATTTTCTAAATTTTAACGTAGATTGAACTAAACGTGTATTGTAAACCAGATCCCATTTAGTATAGAATTTATTCAATACTAAGATAAACATTATTAGAAACAATGTAACAAATAAACACTTTTAGAAAAATAACAAAAAAATACTTTTAAAATAATGAACAGAGGCATATTTATGTTCGCGTCGGAATAATTATTTCATAAGACTTTATTCTTTCATGTGCCGGAAAAATGAAGCGTCGGTTTCTGTAACACAGCTAATGTATTCCTTTATCCAACTTGCATCTATACTATCATTATCATCCCCGTTGTAATAGTTCGTCTTTTGACTAGGCGTTGTCCCTTGAGTTCCTTCTCTTCCAAACACAGCTTTGACCTGTTGCAGTTTTAGTATAAGTTGGATTTCATTTTCTAATTTCTCCAGTATAAGCAAGCTATTGTTAGGATATATAGAGCCTACGACTGGTCCACCCATTCCATATTTATTGTCTTCATAAATTTCATTGCTCAGCCACGCTTTGAATTGCTTACAAAGGTAATGCATTTGTTGTTGAGATCTAAATAAAATAAACGATTATTATTTGGCTGACGCATAAGTAACTCATTTGCATAAGGGTAAAAAAGCTCAGACCACTTCACAAAGTAAAACTTCAACACAAACCTGCTTGTTACAAGGCATCGAACAACAGTAGGTTTTTTCAAGCATTTTTCGATTTTAAAAGATACTCCCCACAACATGGATGGCTGGTTTACCGTAAATATCTCGATTGACGTATCAGCTCCAGTCCTCCCTACAGATAAAATTGTACACCAAAACATAGATGGTTGTGAAATTATAATATTTGCACTTTTAGGAATGTTTTTAAAGGACAAACGGGAATCTATATGCTCAAATCCAAGTGGAGAGAGAAATCTCTCCAACGACTTGAATGGGGTTTTATCATCCTGTAGAAGCAATCTTTCGAATTTAAAGGATTCCTGATGAACTCCCAAAGCACTCAATATGCTTACTTGATGCTTTTTTAAAATGCCATCTAAATGATTCATAAGTCAAAAAAATTAAATTCTTTTCACCTGCCAATCTGATTTGTATTCTCGTGGAGTACTCACCTATATACGCAGCGTGAAAGTCGTTGCATGTAACAGGAATTCGCCTTGCCCATAGTTCTTCGCCGTCAAGAGTTAAGGAAATTAATAATGTGAACCCATCATCGGCTTGAAGTAAAATCTCAGGAGTAGCAAAACTTGCTTAAAATTAATACGACGATCTTAATATTCATCTTCAGAATCCGTTTAAAATTACTGAATAAATATATAACTCTTCTAACATACCAGTGACCAAAACTTCGCAACCAGGCACAACTTCTTCAAGATAATATTGAGTCAAACTACTTTTTATAGCATCCTGGAAAACAATACCAGCAACGGCTTTCGCCTTATCTACCTTCTCAGGGTTGATCTCTTTCGGGATAACCTTAGCATCATATTCAAAGCTCAGAGGTGCTTTTATACGCTTTTGTTCAGAAGATTGGAGAGCGCTTAAAGCAAGTTTTGGTTTTCTTAATTTCCTATATAAACGAGCAAAAATAGTTGGTAAAAGCCAACTAACGAATTTATGTGTGAAATATATGTAAGATTACTTACTTATTCGCTACATTCAATATGGTCATTCCAAAAATGCATCGATCTAGAACTGGAACGAAGAATATAGAATCATCCAGCGGCTGGTACTTTGATGTTTGATCTGAAATGCATAATTCCAGTATTTCCAAACTCGTCAGTGAATCATTACAGTTGTTCAAAGGAAGTGCAGCAGTTATGTTTTGTTTCACTGGCTCTGGGAATGCCTTTCCTTTACGGTGCTTTTTTGTTTCAAGACCACGCCATTCCAATAGCATCTCAGGTTTGCCAATTTTGTCGGACTTTCTGCACTCTGGAAGCGAAAGATTGGGCACACTTTCCTGCACAAATTACATTAAAAAAAGCTAATTACTAATCCGTGGTTTGCACCTTCCCCTTAAAGTTTATACATTTAACTAAACGGAACGGTTGTTGGCCCTTGCCGTATGTTTTATTCGAAAATTTCTAAAATGACTTTGATTCAGAACCATTTAAAGAAACTTTATACACATTGCCAAATCTCTAATTCCTTACGATATTTCCTATCGTTTCCATTGATTTAAGTAGATGCCTGATTTGCGATTCAAGTTGCTTCACATCTTCCCGAGTTCGAGAAATGATTTCTTCCAAGTTAACCTGTTGGCTGGAATCCATTTTAGTTCAATTCTTTACTCCAGCTCCAGAACTGAAGGCACTAGTCACATGATAGCTGGATGGAAGATAACAATTTTAAAATCGCAATACCAACACTCACAACCACAACACTTACTCAGCAAACAGAACAGAAGTCACAAATATGACAACAATTCACACACCGCATCCGCAATATCATAGGTTTCCCGCAGGTTTTCACAATCTTGTTTATGTGCAAATCAGCATTAAGGAATGTTGAGTGTGCCAGCATCAGCAGAGTGGTCGAGTGGAGTACCTTCAAAACACAATCTTTGAATTCTTAGTATTTAAAAACATTTTCTATTTGGTGACAATAAAAGTATATAATTGTGATGAGTGTACACAATGAAAAGTATGGCCGGTCCAAAAATTCTGTAGACAATTATTGACGGTCAACGGTTGGGATTTACAAATTTGTTGGTATTTAAAATATAGTAAACTAATAATACAGTTAATTTTTTATTTACATATTAAGCTCAATGCAAGGGATTTTTCGTATGCACTAGGTCAAGAATACCATTTCCTGTAACCTGTTTTTTTATAATTTAATATACGTCGTCATTCAGGATATATAATATCAGATTGGATTTACCTCTTTAACTGGCAAGGTATATTTTCTAACAATTTTATTTTGTCATCCTTTCGAAAAAATCATTAAAAATAAGGCTGCCGTTTTAGATTGTAGTAGTATGGTGGAGTAGAATAACTAGGTATCGAGTTAACGGTTCAGCAGTGAATTAATGATTGAAACATGTTTAAAAGATATAAACCAATATCGATGATTAATTGTTTCTAGAAGTGAAGTACTTATTCGGTTTTCACAACTGATTAGAATTGAGAATGGTCCGTGTTAGAACTAAAGTAATTTTTGTAAGTTTTCTATTCTAAAAGAGTGAACGTTAATTTAACGTGAAAGACTTTTTTGTTCAAAGTCTCTGAAAATTAGAAGTAATATAGCATCAGGCATGTCGTTCATATTTGAAAGCAAAGATTAAATGGGAATCGAATCGGACTCGATTGCATGCTTAATTTACCTGTAATACTTTAAACATGTTAACGCACACCACGCGAAAGATACCGAAATGGGTCACAAAATCTAAATTCGAAGTTGTTATTCATATCTAGGTATGTACGATTGTACAAGTAAGTAAATAAAACTAATGTGTTTCTTATTCTCAGGCAATTTACATAACACAAGATGGCGTCAGGACCCCCAGTAATTCCAACTCCACCTGAGGCGACCCAAGTTACTCAGATGCCTCTCCCTCCGCAAGCATATTACTCTTTTTATACTGACGAAAATATTCGTCGGGGTCGTGCTCCAAAACCGCCTCCACCACCATCTACTAATGATACCTATCAAATGTTTGGAGTAACTTTCCATGCTGATGATGCAATAATTAGACCATTAGAAAGCCAGGGGATTCGTAGATTATATCCACAAAATTTTGATCATCGACGAGAACTTAAGAAATTAAATCATTCTGTGTTAACCAATTTTTTGGATCTCTTGGACATTCTCATACAGAGCCCAGAATCTCAGAAACGCCAGGAAAAAATTGATGATATTAGTTTGCTGTTTATCCATATGCACCACCTCATTAATGAGTTTAGGCCACACCAAGCACGTGAGACTCTGCGTGTAATGATGGAAGTCCAAAGGAGGCAAACATTAGAAACGTGTGAGCGATTTCAGAAACATTTAGAAAAGTGCGTTGATGTAATTAAGCAGGCTTTGAACAACCTTCCAGAGCAGTGTGACTCTGATAGCAAAATATTAGCTTCAACTGCAATTTATTTGGCGAAAAATCAAGAGGAAGGTTCGATGGAACCTGCCATCAGCAGTGAAGATAAAATGATGTGCGACATAGTTGATTCAATGTAAAAACTGAAGTTATTCATTTCAATTGAATTGTTATGGAGTGAAACAAATAGACCAATTCTGCTCATTCGCATCTAAAAAACTTGGATTGGGAGATAGAAGTGATGGGACTGAAATCGTATGTACATATATGTAAGTAACAAGTATTTAAAACTTACAAATATTTAATTGTCCTTGAAATTTATTTGTCATTTTAAGTGTTACTGCTGAAGGTATATATGTTAAGTAGTAATCGTATGTTACAGACAGTTGCAAAGTTGTAATAAGTTAGTAAAGACGTATAGATTCATTTAAACATTATACAAATCCGTACAAATTACAGTAAAATATTATAACGTAAGGTATGTGTTCGTAGTTCTGTCGATTAGTAATGTAATATCATTTATTTAGCTATCCATGTGTTTCATTATTTCAAATATATTATGAGCTATGAAAAAGCCCATTACTTACATTCATTTAAAGTGACGAAAGATGTATGATTGAATGTTAAGTTGAAATGTGTGTCTCAGTAGTCGTTTGATTCAAATATGAAGTTCTAAAGTATCACATGGTAAATGAACTGAGCGTCATACGTCTCATTAAAGTAACAAAGGCTTTCATCGCAACATTCTTGCCGTAGAATTCACTTTTTCAATGTTTTCAAAATGCTTTCTAGCATTTCTGATGTTCAGTAACATTGCAGCAGACGCTATAAAAAAGAAAAAAATATCATCGGTTGCAATTATCGATTGCTGTCAGCATAAACAATTTCTAACAGTTACTATTAAACTCACGCAATGTATGATCAGATATTATAACCATAACGTATGTATTGGGAGTAAACACGTCAATAAAGGCTGCAAATTGTGAATTCCGGACCTCCATACTTTGGAATTGAGCTGCCAATTTGCTAAAAAGAAAGATAACTACATTTTACCAAACGCCAGACGCGAGAGAAGATTAATACATTATACATTTACTGCTTAAATTACCTGCAAGACAATTTAAACTGCTTAATGATGTTCGATACTTTTTCAAAACGGTGTGGATCCTTATGTGCTTTTCGTTGTGCATGGGAAACAACGAGGAATGTAGCTCGTTCAAATAGCAAAACCTCGTCTGCGTCAATGATGTTGGCAAATTCAGACAGACTTTGCTCAAGCTGTCTAACATTAGGAATTAGCGAATACACGATTGAGCTCCATGCCTGTGGAAATTAATCGTTTTTTAAATTATACATTTTCACCGTTCAATGTTTTTACAACGCGTAAGAAAATTAATACAGCTTATTGTTGGGAGCTAACGCTATAGTTGTGAGCTTTCATCGATGACATAATATCGTAGTAAACGTACCTTATACAGGGTTTCATCCCAAATAGAAGTCCGGAAACAAGTACACTCTAATGGTTTTGACAGTCTCTTAAGGTCATCACGTCTGGTCTGATAGATCTATACATAAATAAATTATTTTATTGAAAAATGCGTAAGTCATTGTTAAACGAGGAGCTGAGACAAAACATTACCAGATCTCTTTGTTCCTCCTGAACTAAGTCCATTTTATGAATAAGGCAAAATATTTTGGCTTGAGGTGAATTTTGAAGGATAGCTTCTAGGCATGATTGATAGTAATGCATATCTTTTTCGAGTTCATGGGATTCAACATCGAAAACATAAATTAAGACCTCGACGTTAGAAAATATTGTATCTCTCTGTGATGCAAAATAGTTTTCCATGAAAGCTTCTTGACCTCCGCAGTCCCACAGGTTTAAAACCAAGTTGCTCAGAAATCTAACGTGCGAATGCTCGACATCGACTGTAAGTTAACGCAAATAACAAATTCAAAAATTAATTAAGACGCTTAATTCAATAACTATGTAGTTTCGCAGAAGAAAGTCCTAGACGCTTACTTGTTGCACCCAAACGTCTTGTATCTCGTGCTATGTAATTTGCGAATATTATGGAACGCATACTGGTCTTTCCAGAACCAGATTTTCCCATCAATAATACCTGCATTACATAAATATTCACATTCAAAATTTAACAAACTGCTGCACCACTCACCACTGCAAACATTTTTTACAATATTAATTTTCAACATCTTTTTAATACCTTCTTTCTCATTTTAAAATTAAATCGTCGGGAACCGACGAAGCACAGTTGAAGCGAGTTAAAGTATAAAAAGGTTGAATCCGGAAAAATTGCAGTTTTTTGAAACCATCAAACTCAGGAAAACATAAAAGATGAACGATCCCGAGTATGAAAATAACTGTTTACTAATCTATTGGTTATATCTTGGACAGCAAGGCTGAAGGCGATAAACAAGCTCCACAACAAATTCTTCGCTCCGGTTTTAGAAATAACTAGAAAAAAACCAACATTATGATGCTTTTTTAAGATTAAGACATAGTAAGCGGTGATTCCATTCTCAACCCTAAAATTGAAAAAAGAAAATATTCAAAATATTCACTCTGTGTTAACTATCAACTATCATCATAAAAGACTTACATAGTTGATAGTAAAACGCTTGACAATACCACACTATCAAGAACTGGCAATTTGGAGCAGGCTGACAAAACAATAAAGACAGCTTAGGTAGGACCACCTCCAGATCAAAACCATTCAAACCTTTAAATCCAGGAACAACACAAAAACAAATGAGAAATACATGATCCCTTTAAATATTTTACATATAACCAAAATACCTACATAAATATGGCTGATTGTAGTAAACTAAACTACTTACTTGATTAAGATAATAAAACACTCCCACCGTGCTGACTATAAGAAATATACTGTACATAGAAGTCAAACACGTATATTTATTCATTTATGTTCCATCTTGATCTTCCATTCATTTTATTTATTTATTTTTCTCGACGAGCGGTCAGGAACTCTCGATAATAGTTTATAGTTATGTCATACAGACAGCTTAATTACACCAACCAAACAAGATATTTTTCATTCATTTACTCTACTTCTTTACAATAATTCATAGTGGTATTAGTGGTATACACACATAAATACCAAAAATTATTAAAAATTATTCCCAAATAACTTCATGAGGTGAGGACTCGTAAAAAGAACGAAAGCATACTCTAAAAAAATATGTTCTTTCAGTCAGTCAGACAGTCACATGCACCTCGTTCACTTCACTCCATCCACAAATGTTGCCAACTGGTATTTACTTGACTGAGGGTACTCTCGGACAATACATAAATCCAAAACATATTTTTCTCCTATGGCGAACCAAAGCTTTGCAAAGTGAGACAAACTTTACAAAGATTGTAGACAGGGAATCATCTGCAAGTATTTACTTTTTGGCGGAGAGGTTTCAAAAGTGTTTTTATGTATTACCAACTGCATAGGGGAGAATGGAGAGAAGAGCGTTGTAAACACACGTGCTTCCAGAGCTGTTTTAGATGTTGGAGATGAGAAGGAATATTTCATGCAACATTTTTTGAGCGAATGCTGTGCTGGTTTTGGAAGAAATTTGAAAGGTTTTTTTTTGTTTAGAATTTGCACCTTGAAAAACGAAAATGAAATTTTGAAACATAGTGGAGTGGAATAGGATGAATGTAACATTTTAGTGATTGTAAGGTTGATTGTGATTAGTGAAGCAAGAGGTTTTTAGTTTAATTATTTCAGTATGTCATTACCAACTGTGACAGTTTGGGACTTGTGGTCTGAAGTTGTGAAGGAGTCGGAAGCACTTGGAGATCCATTACTGTTGGAGTGTTTAGATGCAGCTGCGTGCAGCAGAATATTTGATGATTTGGTATGAATAAAAAATGTTGATTGTCAATTGAAATGAAATTGGATGGGAGTTGACTAGCGAAATAATTTTAATTGGAAAATGAATAAAAAAATCGTACTTTATATTTGTTTTCATGTGCTGGTGGTTTGCTTGCTGATGTTGGATGCTGAAGCCTGATGACAAATTGAAAACTAGCTTGAGTTTAATTAATGGATTGTTGAATGATCCGAAGACGAGACCAAAGGGCCTTACGCTTTTGAATGAGCTGGTGATACAGGTTACCCCTTCAAGATTTATTGGGTTTCAGGATTCTATAACCTCAGCGCTTCACCTTGTGGTCAAGGGGCTTGAATTGCCGTTAGCAAGTACAGTTTTAGGTACTGCACGTTTAGATGATATTGCATGTATAATGTGAAATATATGATGTGGTAAGGTTTCATTTCAACATATTTTCTTGCAGTGAACCTACTACCGAAATGTCATTTGATGACTGAAGTTAATCAGTCGGTGACATCGTCCATTATTCCCAAAATTCTAGCTTTTTTCTGTGAAGATGGAGAGGATTCAAGCACGCAAAAATCTATTCAGGAAATTATGTTGCTGAAAACTTGCTTTGAACATTATCATGGCCCTTGTGGACAACAAAGGGAAAAATTAGAGAAAAAGTTAATACCGATTATTGACAGTGACAATGGGGACTTAATCGACATCTTGAGTGAAACTATACCACTATTGTCATTTGCGGGGGGCGGCGGTAATGCGGGAGAAAGGCATACCAAAGATTGGAGTGTCATGCTGACAAAACTTTTGAAAACAGTTTATTCCACGCTACATCAGTTGTTTAAAGACCATTGTCCGACACTGGAGGTTTTAGCTCAAATATTAATAGTCACTTTACAGAAAAGAAACTATATTTGTAAATTGTAATAAGATAATTTCACATTTGTAATGTTGCAGTCTGAAAATCCGTTTGACGGGGAACAGCTAAGTTTAAAAAGAGTTACAGAATCACAAGTTTTGCTTCGAATGTCCCGGTTAAAACGGAGATTGATTAGTTTGCTTTCAGTCTTAGCCGGATATCTGACGTATGATAAATTATTGGCTATATATAGTAATTTCGATTAATAACAGTTACAATTCCTTAAATACTGTGTTTTTGTTTCATATATTAGGATGCCATTTCCTGCGCCTAAATATGTTCCACAAAAAGGAATTTTGAAACTTATTGGCCATCTTACATCTGTTAATCCCGCTACAACTTTTAAGTCTGAAGCAGTGTCTCGGAGAAAAGAAACTGCTTTTCTCACTGCTATAACTCCTGGCATTCATGAAGTATCACTAAAGCTATTAAAAAGCCTTTTTTTGTGGTAAGCAAGCTTGTGGTAAACATGCGTTTATACTATAACTTATAATTATATTGAAGCTTGATATACATGGTAGTTTGAATTTTATTACGAGTTCTTAATTATTCCTTAGCGTTGGAAGCAACATAATAACTGATGGAGTTAATGTAGAACAGTTAATATCCAGCGAGTTTAAATGGCTACAGGAGAAACCAAAGGCTTTTGAGTAAGTAGTCTGGATGCATTATTTCAGGAATTCTATTTGCTTACAATTAGCTGAATGTCAAGACATTTTGTGAACATACCTGTATTTTTTTTCTCAGAAATTTAAAAGTGCAGTTGTATGAAACGTTAATAGTTTGGCTGGGCATTACTTCTGGAATGGTTACAACTTCAAAAACGTTATCTTTGTGGGTCAATTCCATCGGTAATGATACTCGTGCTGAGAAAGATGTGGTAGAGCTGAAAGTTTCTTCTAAAACTAAACAAGGAAAACCTGTGAAAAAAGGTTTTACTCCCAGCTCGTTTGCGTTAGCAAGTACTACTACGCAGTCATACGTACAAAAAAGTGTGGATATCTGTATTATGGCTCTAAGGGTTTTAAAGGTTCTTATTCCCTCGATGGAGCTAGATAATCACAGAGTAAGTTTTTTGGTGGCAGAATTTATATTTATTTAATTTGCTGTACAGTTGTACTGACCATACCATTTTTCTATTTTTAGAAAGTTTATGAGCATCTTGTAAAGACTGTTTCGATTATTGCACAATTCGATTCACCGCCATCGCCGTATAGTGATGCTGGTTGTAGGAAGCTCGTTTATGAAAGCTTAAGTGTGCTGTCATACAATCCACTGCCCCGATCTCCAGTTTCATTAGCTCTTTTAATTACATTGCTTCGTCACGGACTGCACGATTCAACAAGTGTTGTATCATCGTTTTGTTGTAGTCAAATCCGTCTGCTAGAAAGATTTATACATCCTATTTCTGCTTCAATGAACTTAGCAGGAGCAACTTCCATTCCAGTCGCTCTAGATAATAGCAACTTAATTGATACTTTCATGTCAAGATCTGAGACTGAAACAAACGTAGACGATACGGAGGAGGCTATCATATTCAATGAATCTTTACAATCATCAGAAGTGGTAGAAACACCTGAAAACCAGAGTCCTGGTGAAATCCTTGCTGATTTTAACAGCAACCGTACTACATCTGTTTTACTGGAACATCTTAATTTACAAGCTATAATTACGGAAGCGGTTACAAAAACTTTGAAAAGCATTTTGCCACGGACTCAGGATGCCATCGATTTTCAGCAGACGTCTAAAATAATCCGAGAAACCAATAATGCTCAAGTACAGATAAATAATCCAATGCAAACACTTGGACAAGATGTGATTGAGATTGAAGAAATAACGTATCCTCACATTAATGGCTACAGCCAAGGAAAAAAGCATGAAAATGAGAGTATTGATAATGGATGTGAAGCAAACAAGAGAAAAGTTTCTCCAGAGTCAGACGTAGTGGACATGAACATTATTCAACAAAAGAAACAGAGAATTAATTCTTCAAAATTACTCTTGGACGGACCAACAGTTGAAGAAATGTTGTCGAGTTTTGTGGATTCAGAACCTGTAGCCTGAAAGCTAAGCAATGTGAATTTTTTAAAACTTTGTGATCAAATTAATGAAATAAAATCCCTATTAATGAAGTGGTTTGGGCTTCGTTATAACTTTATTTGCTAGTTAAATGGCTCTTTTGCTTTATCAATCACCAGTTCGAGTGCGAAATACTTACCTACATATACATAGGATAGTGTCAGTCCTTTGCAACTCACTGCAAACCTCTCCAACACACGTAAGACATGTGTGTATCATCGGATATATCCTAAGGTACAGAAAAGGTTATACCTCCACCTGCATTTAATTGCAATCTGAAATATTCTTATCAAAATCATACATTTATGAAACTTATGAATTTAAATATGTAATGCAATGCTACGAAATGTTTAATTCATTGATATGACATGATATGACTGTGTGGAGTTACATTCTCTTTACAAAAATTACTGATAAGGGAAAATAAATGAACAAAAGCTGATAATTACTCTTATCTGTGCCATTCTCGATTTTTCAATGGATGTTTTTAATACAAAGTAAATAAGTGACTATTCTGAATTCATAAACATCGTAGGGGGTGAAAGGATTGCGTGTAAAACAGCCCACTCATTTTCATCGATAGATAACCGTTTCTTCAATTTAATAAGGCCAAGGGGAATGGGAATACTCATACGATCAAACAATGTATAAACAGTGCAAGTGGAGGTGTTTTAATCCGCAACGACCGCAACATGCTTTAACCCTTGACGTATACAAATAAAAACTGAATTTTCAAACTGCTAAAATCTTAGGGTAAAGTGAGTGATGCTTTACATAATATGCATAGGAATGTCTGAATAAATGAGAAATTAGTAACGTGTGTGAAAAATAAATCCTAAGAGTCCTAACATTAGACCTAGGCTTTTCAATACACAACCACTCTTGCAAACTTAATATCTATATACGCTGTGATTAGACCATTGCTATAACCTCCTGTCCTTACTTGGGACATGCATAGTATTGCACTTGCACACCTTTATGGTGAATAGCAAAGGACAAAACAATAGGAAAAAGGGGTCGAGTTGGCAAAGAAACTTCTGCCTTTGTTTTACTAAAAGGAAGTCCCATCCTTCATCTTCGTAATAATACTCTGCACCGTGTTCACAATTTCACAATACAATAGTATGCAGCTAGCTATCGTGCTTGCATCATATTCTATTTGAACTTTTAGGAACTCTTTCTCTTTGACTGAGCTTGGCAGGGGTGGGTGCAGTTCTCACCAAGTCGAAAAGACAAACCAATGAGCAGTTGCGGAGATGTTGTGGGCGATCAAGAAGCTTTGTTTGGTTGCTTATGCGCTCATCTAACAATCCCACAACGCAACCAGGATGCACAGTTCTGTTCTACAGGCTTCTTTTTGTATATTGGAAAAACAATTGCACTGTCTTTCTCAAACGACAAAATCTGAATGCAAGAATTAATTTTTAAAATGGGTATAAAATGGGCTTAAAACGAATGTTTAAAAACTTTTCATTGATTTAAAAGCAAAAAAATCGAAGAAAACTTGATCTCAAGATGCCCCAACTCCATGCATTTCACTTAACTGCATTTTAATTAATGTACCTAGTTGAAACTCCTGTACAACTCGGTTTTCTTTTTATTCATAATCAAATGCAATTTCATCTGATATAATTGATCAAAATAAAACTGCAATTGCACTCCAATGTTTTGACGGGTAATGAGTACTAATTGGAGTGAAGTGAACTAAAGGTGAATTGAACTGTATCATTTCGAATGATTCATAATTCCATGTTTCTACGTTGTGTGTGTATGTAATAAGTAAAGTTCATCTTTATTGTTGGATATGCTCACAAATAACTTTCCACACATCCACTACATATATTGTGATGATGCAAACCATACCAAAATCTTCACTTGTAGCATCAAGTAGCTTTGACTATACCCTTGCATTTTAGGTCCCCCAACTCAGAACAGTTTTTGACTCCCTTCTTGACACATCTAAACATCATACAACTCTGCTGGACATTTTTGCTCCACTCCAGCACATGTCTGCAAACGATCTTTCATGGTTTCATGTGAAGTGTATGCTATCAAACATACTTAAGTAACAAAAGCTTGATGCAACAAAGGTTTGTTTTCGGATCGACAAAAACATTTTGAAAATTTTCGAATGAGTCCCTTGATGCAAAGACGAGTGTTATTTTATATCAGTAAATATTGTGATAAGCAAACAACGGAAAACTATAAAGCTTGTATATACTAAACAATCAAACCTGTGTAAAAAGTGAAAAAGTAATACCTAACATGAGTTTCGGTTTTACAATCGTTTAAATCCGTTTCGACAAGCAAGCAAAGCTGTTAGAACCTTAAAAAACTTGAATCTGCTATAAGCAGGGATTTCACATGATTCGGATTTGAAATTTTATCAAAGATAACGTTCATCGTTTTGTGTATTTACTTATGTTATTTAAAGAGAACCAACGAAATATAACAGCTCATACAAATTACTATAAATACGGGAGACCTTTATAAAAGATATCAAAATATGCCAACAACTCAAGTTTTTAAAAGGGACAACCTGAAATTTGCAGTCTGGACCACTTTGAACTTGGTCAAAACAAAGTCGTTACTATTTCCTCATGGAAAAGAACCCACGCCACAAAGTCAAGTCAATATTTGATGGAAAGAAGGTAATATTTTTATTTTGTTTTACTTCGATAAGCTACATGCAACTCACAATAGTTTTCCCTTCATATCCTAACAAGTAGGTCCGTGTAGCATTACTATAAAAGCTTAAAAATAAATTATTATATGTACATTCTGATGGCGAGCTATACATTATGGGGAAATGTTTATTCACTTGTAATGGTAATGTTCACAATTCAAAGTTACATTATGAAACCGGTGACAAATTTAAGCGAGTCGATTTTTCACTTCAAAAGAATAATTCTATGTTTGTCTACTGTTCCCTTACAAAAATACATTGGTTACGAAACAAAGACGAATATGAAACAACAAAAAAAGTTATTATAACTGCTTCCATCTTGATTTGTATCAATATCCCCTTCCATTTTAATTTTTTTATCTGGTTTTCGTTTCTTCTTTTCTACTTTCTACTGTCATCATCCCTATATAACTTGAGTAAACTAATTAATGATGAAAGAGTATTACAGAAATATACACATTCTGGATGCATGATGCCATTACGTAAAAATAAATGAGTTGACAAAAACCGTCAGAAATTTAAATTTCTTTCTCTCCAAAATTTCCATATAGCGCATTACACATGAAAGAACATCCGGATTACAAATATAGACCTCGTCGTAAGCCAAAGCCCGCGATGGTTCATCCTAGCAGCAAATCTAAAATGGACAATCCCAAATTTCCGTTCAACTCACTCCCCACGTCTGTTATCCGTGCAATGGACTCTCTTGCTGCTCGAGCTGCAGGGGCACCGTTTTTTGCGCATCACTCTCACCACCCACATCATCCACATCATCATGGTGCAAATCCATCACCTCATGTACCAACTTTACCTGTTCCTTTACCATCCGGTGGAGGGGCTCAAGCAAACAGCATAAGTCCGGCAGCCGGAGGGTTACCAAATTTCCCAGTGGATTTCTCCCGACTTTTTCCTCCCTTTATCCAGACGTCTCTTTCAGAAGCCTTATTTTCTCGTTTTGCAAGCGCGAGACTGGCAAATGGAGGACCTTCAACAGTTTTTGAAGAGGAGCAAATTCTCAACGCGGTAAAACAACATCAACTGGCAGAGCAACAAAGATCTAGCTTGAGTCCACCGTCGACAGCATCAACGAATGGGCATTCGATGAGAAATTCTTCATCATGTTCATCCACGTTCGGAAACTCTGGGGTTAATCTACACCATCATGGGATGTCTACCTCAACATCGCCTAAATTGAAGTCTTCACGAACACCGTCTCCTATGCCGATATCTAATTCTCTATCTCCTGGTCACATTGAAGGTGGAAGTCATCCTTTCGCACATTACCCCGGTGGAGGCTACTCCACTGCTGCAGCTCTGTACTCTGGACTTTATCCATCTCCATACTTACACTATCCTGGGCTGACACCGTTTTTAAGCCACCATCAATCTATAACTGGAGGTCATGACAGTCTTGTAGTTTCGAATCATCATCCAGATTTTGCTTCATTGTTTGATCAAAGAGGAGCTACAAGTATTCCCAAAAAGTCTCCCGTTTTTGTTGTGCATAAACCTGAGCGACGAACGCCGTCTCCTGTGGTCTCAGTTGTATAAATAAATTTTATTTTTCCTTAAATATCTCATCCATATGTTAATACGCATTTACTGCAGCAATGCTTTAAGGTTTTTGTATTCTCTAAATATTTAGAAGCAGTTTCGTCTTCATTTAACACAACATCCCATTTTGAACTAAACAGTTTAGTAGATAGATGCACATTTACATTCAAATCAAATGTAATGGTATTATATCAAAATCTGTGCACTACAATTTCTATTTAAAGATTACACCCAAGTACTTTAACTTTTCAGGAAACAAATACTATGTATATAAATCGCCTACAATTTTAAATCTTCGGAGTATCTCATATTATTCAATTTAGGTCATTTAGGATATGAAAAGACGAGTTAATATTGCTTCGGAATTAACTACAAATATGATAGTAGAGTAATACTTCATAATTAAAAAAGTAATTAACCAATAATTCTTTCTAATATTATAAAAGCAGAGTATTATCAATTTCAATTTTACCGTTTGTAGCAGAAAGTTCGGCGCATATTAGGCTTTGGCTTTATGATAATATATTACAGCAGGTAATTCCATGCTATAGCTTATTGTATGAAACATAACATGATAGATTATAATATTTTTTGTTTTATCTTTGTAAATTAAGTATTACAAGTATTACTCATACAAGAACAATCATAAATATGTATTAGATCAAACTTGTAGAATTGCACATGTAAAAATAGCTGAATGTTCATGTTATTTAGCATTTAATGTGTTTAATCCGAGCAGAGAAAAATTAAATTTGAAATTTGGAAAAATGATTCGTTTATGAATTACGATAATAGCGTATTTCATGTTTTAACTGCTTTTGAGTCATCTATAAAACTTAATTTTTCCTTGGTCCGTGTAAATGGAGGATGGACCACAACGATGAAAAAGTCAAAGCACTCCACAACAATAAATACAACATATAATATGGTGAATTACAAATCATCCTAATCTGTACTTACCCTTGTCGGACGGAGCACTTATCCTTCATTGTTTTTTTATTTAAAGAGCGTCACTTGTTTTTAGGAACAAAGCATGTTAGCTGTCATTTGCATAATCTCAGGCGCCTTGTTAAATAATGTACAAAAGCATAAATTTTTTGAACTGTCTCTACACTCATAAAACCAGCCTTTTCAAACAGACAGGTCATTTGATAAAACCTTGTTTTTCACCATTATGCGAATCACTAAACAAGAACAAAGGGCTTTTGTGTGTAAGATTACATGCTTTATTTTCCTGACGCTCATTTGGTGACTACATCTGCAATCCAGTTTGCTGTACAGCCGATAAATAGTCATTCCGATTACATTCTCATTATCAAAGTGTTTGGAGTCACTGAAAAATAAAACTTGTTTGATTTGATTGGGCACACAAAATAACGATTAAATGACTGATGACATGGAGTCCTTTCACACCTGCGCACGATAAGAACCGCTTGAATGAACATCGATAATATATGATAATTTCCAGTGGAAAATACAGACCAAACAAAAGGTAATTCATCATACATTATGCTTAATTCTCCACAACAAAGGCCGATGCCAATAAAATTACGTCTTATCTAAAGGTTGCTTAAGCTTGGGATTTTGTTGCAATAAAGTACATATAAGTCTAATCGTCAAATCCTTGTGCATATAAACGCATGTTTACGCTATATGCGTTCGGCCGAATAATTATATATGGAGTGTGGAGTTTCTAGTGTGGAGAGCACATAGATTTTGATAACCCGTAGACGTCATTTTAATGACTACGTAAACACCTACATTAGTATCACCTCAACGGGATCATACCAAATTTTTACACAGCGAACTTGTCCAGAACGGAAGTAAAATTGTTTTACGATATTCTCAAAAAATTCAGTAGTCTATGGGACTCAATTTTACCAAATCAGCATAGCTGTTGTTTATGTACCTTTCGTCTAGTCGACATAATAATTTTTTCATTATTTCATTTTCAAAATTTAAATTATGCTTATAGTCATGAGTCGCCAGAAAATACAAAAACATATAAAATTTGGCATAATATTAAATATGCATTTAAATTGCCATTAGCCTGCACTGTAGTACGTCGAATTTTGAAGTCTAGTTTGAAGGTCTCAAACTCTCAAAAGGTATGAAGTCTTTTTTCAACAAACTTGTCGGATGTGGATTGTTTTAAAATGGGATTGAAAGGAGTGTTGACACAACTAGCAACTCGATGTTGTTTTGATTTTCGTCGAACATGTCCTCAGTCCTCATCGCTGACAGAAAAAGTCATTAAATGACTACTAAATTCTCTGTGTTCTTTTCTTTTTAGACGCACAAACTCTATTTGAGAAAAGTACTACACAAAAAAGAGAAGAGGAGGAATCAAAGGGAAAAGTAAGAGTGAAGGCTAGAACTCATAATACCGTTCTTTTGGGAGCTGTTCTTGCATTATTTTTCTGACATGATTATAATATAGAGCGTTGTGTGGGTGCCGACTGTTCTCTTATCTCACCCTGACACATCAAATGGGTATCCCTGCCAAAAAGAAACAGTACAGTTTCTTACCACCATCACATCTCATATAGCACTCAAAAGCTCCTTTTTTCCTACCCCATAAGCAAATTATTGTGTAATGTAGTGGAGGAACAAACAGCTAAAATACAATAACAACAACGGCTCCATACTTCAAGAAACGAAAAAATACTAAAATGTCTGTATGTGTGCTGTATATCAAGTAAAATGTACGTATTTCTTTTCTTCTTGAGACCCTTTTTTCTTTCAAGGAACATCACCCATACGAAAAAGAAAGGAGAACACAAGGCGGAAATGGGAAGAGGAGACTTGAAAAAAGACAACTCCTTCCAGCCTTTTCTTTCTCTTTTTTCAACATGCCAGTTCCAACTTTTCCCATGAATAGAAGTTTTCTTCTCCTTTAAAAAAATAACATATCTCTTTCTGAGTCTAACAGCAAGGCAATTCTCAAGAAGGTATAAATCAAAAGCGAACTGTTAGTGAGCAAGAAAAAAAGAAGCCGGCAGCAACATCATCTTTGCCGCTTAGGGGGAAAGGACTGTGTTTTATGGAGCCATGAACTTTGTATATTTTCTCTTTTGTATTTTTTGAAAAAAGGTTTCGTCGTAAAGTATTTTGAAAACAGTGGTGAGCCACATACAACTACCTCGACGGGTATACATTTTGTAGCATCATCATTATCAATCCCGTCACCGCTATTTATGTATAAGCTATTTACTATGGGATATATGGAAGAAAATTACAAACCATATACTGTTCACTGTGGTTGATTCTATAATACTTTTTTATATTATTTGAAAGTATGAAAAAGGAGAGCTACTAAATGGCCATAATAAGTGAACATAATAGTGGCTTTTTCTTTTCTTTGAGATTGGTAAAGAAAAAAGGGAGAGAAAGAGCAGACAACACATGGTGGGCTGAGAGACAGAGGAACGTCGTATAATGCACTAAAGAATATGAGCCTTTTTAACAACAAGAGAAAAGAGAGGAGAGAAAGTGAAAGCCGGGACTTTCTCTTATCACCAAACACCTTGGGGCCATTATGTCGAAATATATTGCCACCATATCCGCCCTTCATTACCCCAAACGAAAAACCAGCATCATCATCACTACCACCAAGCCAGGGAGTAAGAGAGAGAGAGAGAGAGAGAAAATGAGAAAAGACATTTCACTGTGTGTGTGTACCACACTGACAACGGCGAAAAGAGCATAATAATAATACACACCATTTTATTCCATTTACGTAAATCAAGACACAAGGCAGGAGAAGTCATCATCATCATTTTCTTCACAAACCGACAACAACATTATCGTCATTATCATGAAAAACAGAGAATAGACAGAGTCACCAGTAAACATAATATTTATCTCTGGAATAGACCTCCAATTCTCGACATGACCACGAAAGCGGCAATAATATAGAAAATCTTCTTTCATTTTCATAACTCTCTGCAAAGTATCAAATCATTATGAAATTCTAGAGGGAAACGTGAAAAGCCGGGGAAAGAGAGAAAGACTAAATGGTGCACTACACATTGGTTGCTTTCCATTCTGAATGAATAAATGAGAAGAGTGAAGGAAAACGACTTTCTAAGATGGCGACTGCAAAGACTTACCACGTACATTTACACTGTTACGCCTTTCTTCTCATCTTTTTGTTTCCTTCTGACTTTAAGTACATTTTCTAAAGTTATCATGGAGGAAGTTGAAAACCCGTCTTGTGTTTCATTGTGCAAGCTTGTATGCCCACACGCAGACGGAAAGAAAAGCCGGATGGCTTGGTGCTCTTGTGTGGGTACCAAAGGCTTTATATCTCACTGCGAGTTTATTTTCTGAGAGAGGAGAATCGTGAAACCACTGGAGCTATCTCTAATGTCATTATTTATCCATTAAAACTTCTTGCCTTCATCTTCCTCTGTCGTGCATATGCAACTGGAGAGAAAAAGGGTCCTTCCTCTCTTTTATTTATTACAGAGGTGATAATGTTCTCGGAAAGTTTGCCTTTATTTTGTGTTTTATGTTCAACATAATACTCACACAGTAAAATGGGAAAATGGGAGAAGAAAGAGGAAAGGGGTGTGGTGCGGTTGATATATACTATACGAACTACGTAATATTATGCATTGTTAATGTATTGTTCCTTAGCGTCTAATCACCCCATTCAATTCCATGCCATGACATCAAGCAGGCATGTGTCAACAAGAACATGTAAAACTGCTACTGACTATGTCTTGTCATTTATTGTAGTTGATATCATTGGAGTATAAAGAGAAGGGACCTCGTTGGGCATAAGAATTCAATTTCATTTAAATACAATGGTTTAATTGAAAAGTTCAATTCTCATTATCTAAACAATAAGATGGATATAGAAATTAAGCCTATTGTGCTGTACCATTTTTAGTTGTACTAATCACACTTAAGGACGTAGAAAATGCATATCACATTTTTTCTGTTAAATAACGCTTGTTTGGGATGGCCGTTATTTTTGCAGTGTATACATTTGAAAACAGCATTTAGAATGGTGAACCAACCAGGCATATAAAGTTAAATTGTATTGCCATTCCTTTTTTGCCATCTTTGTAGTTAGAAATAAATACACTCTCATAATAACAGTCAATGTCTACTTTATCCTCTGTAATGTCAATAATAGTCTTTTCCGGACAGACGGTAGAGAAAAGCAGACAAAACCTACAATAGTCCATTTTCCACCTCTTTTCACACAATTCATGCAAGTAGTCATTCAGACTCTCACATAACGAAACAAACATGCCATCACCACCGCATCTCTCTTGATCTTGACTTCCTTCTATTCATTCCCTATCACATCATCCTTTTCTCTATTTCATTCCAGCACGAAAGCGCTACTCTTTCTCTCACAGCTACACTCATTTTATACGTGTTGTTCCCTAAAGTGAGCTTCCTCTCGCTTGCAATCAATAGCCACTCTCATTATTATTGTTTGTCCAATTGTCCATTCTCTGAAATGTGTGCGTTGTATTTCACTTTAGTCAAGTGCAGCTCCTTCTTTCTTCTGCAAATAAAAGGCGAAAAAGCAGAAAATTGAAGAGAAGTGAATAGATGCTTTCATTCCTCGTGAAGCTCGAGAGAAATACATTTTTTGAGGGACACCAATTTCCAACAAACGAATACAAAAAGGATACAGGGAAAACCAATATCATCAACATCAACCTCTTCTCTGTTTCCTTTTCTTTATTTGCTCTTGTGTAGATACAAACACACAAAGAGTGATCGCTTGATACGGTCAGCGTGCAGTGTTCCTCTCTATCGAAATGTGCGTAAAGCGATAGTGGAAATGTACCATGTATTATTATTAACAAAGGACAATTCTCACTTTCTCATATGGACCACAAAATGCCCAAGAGCAAACCAACAAAAGCTTATCAAAGCAGGAAAAAAGAAGCAGAGATAAAGTACAAAAAAGGAGGAAATTGTAAAGACTCTTTTCACAGGAATCTATTGCTGTTTGCTTTCATTCCATTCATTCAGGGAAATGTAAGTAAGTGCTTCTGTGTTCTACAAAACAAACTCGACTGCTGGAACTAAGAATAATGCGATCTTCATAATTTTGTCGTTCTGCATTTCAGCTCTAACATCTTATGCAACTTCTTGAACGTTTTTTTAAAAAGATTTTCTTATTGTTCGAGACTTTCCGGTTGTTTATTTATTACAAATATAGCTGATTGTGTTTTCCTACATACAGTCGAAGAATTTATTTCATTAAAAGTATATGCTCACGTAGTGCGGATGATAGTAATGCAAAAATGCCTGGTTAGGGAGCATGTAAGAGACTTAAAAGTGGTGTAATGTGGCAATGCGAAGTGATTTCATGGTCAATTAGAGCATGGAAAATCCGCTCCCCAACTGAAAGCCAAAATCCACGCTTGTAAATCAAGCGTCGCATGTCGTATTCAACCTTAAGCTGATACATATCTAAAAGTTGTTATCTTTTGGAGTAGAATAAAATGGGAAGTTAGAGCCAGTTCACTATTAAAAGACGAAAATATGCCTTGTAAAAAAAACTTTTGGGAGAAATTCAGAAGAATATTGTTTGTGCTTTTAGGATAGCTCAAAAACCAGATCCTATTTTTTGGTCGGATGAAGTCCTTTTGGGGTTATGGTGATGATTTTCATTACAAGATTATTTATACATGCTAGTCGCTGGGGATATAAGAGAGAACACCCCTTACGGCTTCAAGCCTTTGCCAGTTTGGAGAAGAGTCAAGTGGTTGGAAACGTGCTGAAACGAAATGCACGACAATAAATAATAAAAACCAACAACTAAACTAAACCCCTACCCGTTCTCGCACTTGACTTGTACAAAAAGAGTCTTTTAGATATGTCATTCTACTTTGGTTGATGCTCTTTCCGGGTTTCCCACTGGAAAAAGGGTATTATTATTCTGTGTTCTATCCACTGTATAAGGTTCACTTTACTAAAATACAATCTTATCTCATCATCACCCTTCGTTTCCCTCTGTAATGTAAAATAAACTATGTCATCTGCTCTGTTACTTCCATCCAAGGATGCTCTTAGAATCCTTGAAAGAAAAGATGAGAAAAGAGAGAAAATCTCAGGCATTTTCTATTTCAAGCTTACTTTCGTTCTACATTAGATCTTACCATCAGATTGAAAATGAATGAAATTGAAATTTTTCCATTTCTGACAAAATATTTGATTACACACTTACATTTACGTTTTTGAGACGAACCTCATTGCTAACCCTGAGTACGAAGGAAAATAAAAATTGAATTGCTCCAGGAGTTTTGTTTTAAAATTGCCAATAAGTTTCTGAAGCCAAACAGTTTACTCAGTTTGTATACAGTGACTCACAATGCCCCAATCAGAATGAAGGTAAATAATAGCTTGCTTTATCCACGCTAGATTGTTTCAGAGTTTCTGAATTCTTAAATCTAGGGATCTGCTAAAAAAATAATTTTGATTTGTGAATTCCGTAAAAGTACCGGAAAGCACATTTTTGAAAGAAAACCGAGAAAGAAATTCAGTCAGGTGGAAAGGAGTTTCCTTCTCATTTTCAATTCTTTCATTGCACGTTCTCTGCCTTTTTCAACAAAGAGGAGATGAGAATGAGGGAATACTTCCAAATGTAAATGGCCAATCCTCTGGATTATTTGCGCGTAAATGTGAAATGTGAGCGAATCAACAGTCCGACGAAAAGAAAGGAGAAATAACAAACAATCCCTTTGTGTCAAACAAATTGATATTCACCACCTCAATCCTCCTTTATTTCCAATATTTCCATGAATAATGCAGACTTACACCGTTCTATACTTATTTCGATGAAGATATATAACTATCGATGAAGGAATATACACATAAATATATGAATGGATAGTTGAGTAGCATTTCAGGCTTACACTTTATCTTTATTTCTTCTTTGGCAAAAAAGACCTCGTATATATACGACAAGCATTCGAGTGACGGCAATCCAGCAGGCAGGGGAAAGCAAGGCAAAAAGCGTTTTGTTGACGCAGAGAGGTAAACTAAATAGCTACTTTAACTTTTATATAACACACAAAAGGAGCCAGCCTGTTGTACTTGAGTAGAATTAGGGAGACCTTTACCCATTGTGCGGATTGAATCAGAGCCTCTGAATTGAATTGAATGGGAGGGCTATACAGGCAACAATAAGTGCGAATCTATCATCATCAACACCACAACCGCTATTCTTCATCTATGAATTCAAATATCCGCTTATGTCTATACTTGAATATAAACACAGTTGCACTCGTATGTAGATATGCATTTATCGCTGATGTATATACATATTGGGCCAATTTACAATCAGACCATGTATCAGGAAGACACTAGGAATTTTGTCCATGGAAATATGTGGATACGGTCCATGCTCCAAACCCGTTTCGGAATATAGGAATATAAAAATGTCATCAGAGTTGTGTTAGATACTCAATAAATATGTATGGGGTTGTGTATGAATTATAGGGAATTTTCAACAAGGTAAAATAAAGTGGGCTCAAACTTAACTGTTGAAGCATGAAAGGAATTCTGATTTTTGGGGAACGAAGAAATATCATGAAATTCACAAAGAGGCAACTCAACACTGACACACACGTAGATACAATGCCGGCACACAAAGCAAAAACCTTTTTTTATGATTTCGTGTATATGCATGAATAAAAAGCTTATCAAACGGTACTATTGCAAAGTGAATGGAACTTTGAACAATTTATACATTGTATTCTGAAAGCGAACAGAGATGAGATTGGCCATGCATACATATCAACTTGTATACTCAAGGATATACATACACACACGTTAAAAGACCAATCCAACTTGGATTGCAAAGCTCAAATAATGCGACGGAGAGAAGGAGAGGAAGAGAGTGACAACGCGACAATGAATGACAATGACAGCTGTGTTGCACAACAAAACGGTAGAAATGACAAAGGAATGTAGGGAAGAAAGGGATTTTTATCCGTATTTTGACCACAGCTTCAGTACACAATAGTAGAAAAGACTTGACTTTGCAGTGATTCTGCTTTTACCACAAAAAGGCGAGTCGGGTATTCTTGTAAGGAAAAAAGAGAAAAACGTATAAATCCTTACAATGCAAAAGTATTTTTAGATTTCTGACAGCAAAACTTCCATCAATTTTTTATGTTCTTTACCTGACACAAAATGGTATATTATATCTTGGACAATGAATCAAATTTTTTAGTTGACAAACTTTCGTGATGAAAGAATGAAGTCTTAAAATGTCAAGTAAGGATTGAATAGATCCTGACGAGAGTTCTTTTTAATGGTTTGTGTAACGGGTTACATATTCAAGCAACCATGTCCACAAGAACTTACAGCATTCTTTATATCCTTTGGCGGATACGGATTTCGAACAATGCTATTCCATTTTGTACCGAACGAAATGAATCCAACAATTTTTGAAAACTACGTGGAATTTGTCGAATCCAGCGACACAATTACGGCTCATTAGGACGTTTCTATACTCATGCTTTATAAAATGCTAAAAACGTCTTTCCGTTCTATTCTTCTGTCACGGAATAATGAACTTTAGATAACACATGATGTACCAAAAAAAGTGAGACAATGAAAGGTCAAAGGTGGCATATTTGGAACCTTTTATCATTTTTCTTTGTCGTTTTCACGATCAATACAGCTAAATATTAATATTATGTGCTATGCTGAAGGATTGAAAACCATTAATTCTTTTCTTCACTACTCATAAAGCAGGGGAAAATTTTCACAATGGACCTGGAGAGGGCCCAGTACACGATGTAATGATCGACATGAAGTATGTCAGGCAATGTGACAATGAACGTATAACAGTCATAATTGTGATTAATGACTTTACACCTCGTCTTGGTTAGTCAGCCCTGCAATCGTACTTTATAGATAACAAGTGAATGAGTTTATAAAAAGTTACATGCGAGGATGCAATCGATATTTAGCAATACAATAATTATCGAACATAGCATTGTGGTTTCGTTTGGAATTAATTACTGCAGCTGCTACTGGTGCATTGTTTATTTTATCTATTAGAAGAATTGTTCATGTGGTTTGCCGTCAATTGATAATGTTCCTCCTCCGTACTATTGCTGCATTACAATACACAGTTTGATTGTGCCTCAGCATGACAAGAGGAAAATGAGGACAGAGACTTATAATTATTGTCCTCTCCCTCTGCAACCTATACAGATTGGGCAACGACTTGGAAAATTGTAGTATTAGTGGTGGAAAGTGGTAAAATCCTAACAAGTAATGTAGAATGGTAATGACTGGAAAATAAGCCCAAAACCCAACATCGGATTCCCATCATGTCAACAATAACTATCAAATTTATTTCCATATCTTTTGTACCGAAACGTAAACTTTGGTCTCGTATAAAAATGTAAATGAGATGAAATTTTCAATAGAGCTCAATAAATTTAGGGTCGTAATTGACATTAATTTACATGATAATAATAATCAAATATACATAAATGAGCAATAAAACTTGTCAAGTAGAATGACATCGGAAGTAGTGAAAGCACAAGGTTTATTTAAAAAAGTGGACAATGTAAAATTGAAAGAGATGGAAGAAAGTTTTACGCTAAAGTTGCTCTTTTCCCTGCTTCCATTCTCCATGGCTGGCTTACTCCTTCTTCTAGCTTTGTTCCAACAGAAACTTCTGTGGCTCCACTACTTCTTGAAAAAGTAAATCCATCGAAGCTACATACATATATATATATATACATGCATAGAGAGGAACAAACAAGGCAATTCAGTAATAAAAATCATAGGACACTTGTGTAAACAGTAAAATTGAAAAATTATAAAAGTATTTGCATTTCAATCCAGCATTATACATTGAAACTGCCATTATTGCTATTCTTATGCTCTTGCAATGTGATTGATAATGATAATACATGAAAAGATTTACATGGCTTGGAACTTCCGTCCCTCTTGTCCTTGTAATGAGGGCTTGAAATCCTTCAAAGATAACAGTAAACTTTCTCGGGTTACTTGCATTTCCTGGAAAAAAACATTCATTGTCAGCGTATGATTTTAGTCATTTGTGCTCCCATTTTCTATTGGAACTAAAGTACTTTCATGGAAAATGAAATGTTCATTAAGGATGTACGAAGAATACTTCATTTTTTACGAAATATATTATCCATAGTTTTTTTTTTATATTTTCGCTGCAAACGAATATGCTGCATTGATGAGAGAACTGAAGTAACAAAAATATCACAAAACTTCTCGTCATCACTTCAAACTGGTATGTTCGTAAAATATTCATTATGCTTTAAACAAGTATTTATGGAAGTATGAACATATGCGAAGTCTAGTACGTTGTGTGCTGATAGTATGCACAATTATGAATTCTCTCATTGTCTTGCTTTGTTTACCTGAGTGGATGTACAAGAGACAGCTGCATCGACTGGAACAGGAGAGGAACTCTGGCCTTTTAATTTATCGCTGCTATTGTTCAACTTGCCTACAGCAGTATAAATAAAATAAAAGTACAGTCTATTATTATCTTCCCAGTCAGTGAAGTAGAAAGTAATTACAACATTCTTTCATCAAATTTTCAAGCATTGTGGCAATCAAGTGTGCCTCCTCCGATGTAGTTTGTACCACTAACAAGGTAAACTTAACAATTCATCGTTTAATATGAGTATTCTGGATATTATGTGTACTGGAACTGGCTTCCAGAAGGTATTATATAAATGTGTGAACAAGCTTGGAGAATAAGTAATGCATACTTTTTTTATCTTCTCCGAACGTCGACTCGAAATAAGATTATTGCATTGTATAATTTTCTTACCCAAGTATTCCTGAACAACAGCGAGTTGAGCAGAAAATACAAGTGAATTCAGATCGGCTCCGGTGAAACCTTCCGTAAGTCTAGAAATCTCATCCCATTCTGACTCATCCTTTAATTTGAGGCTCACTTGAGAACTTATTGCTTTCAAAATCCCCTTCCTTTCAGTCTACCCCAGAAAATATACAATACAAGCCAAGGTTTAGACAATTTTATTTGGGAAATCTAATTTACCTAGTGTATCATCATGTATTACACGCTTCAGTTATGACAAATGCTTCAGGCATGAAGGTGACCGTGTAAATTGATCATATTTTACACATCAATATAGAAACGTGCTAATTTTCCTGTAAAAAACATTAAGGGCTGACCTCAGTAGGTAGATCGAAAAACAGATGCTTGTCTAGTCTCCCGGGTCGGAGCACAGCTGGATCTATCAGATCTGGACGGGATGTTGCAGCAATTAGATAAACACCTTCACCTAGACCCCCATCCACTCCATCCATTTCTGACAGAAACTGGTTGACTACCCGATCTGTGACACCGCTGGAATCATGACCTCGTCTAGTTTTCAAATAAATATTTATTAGGCTCCCATGGAGGAGGATGCTGCTATGATGCAGGAATTTCGAATTCCATCTACACTGATGTGTTAATAGTCTTTGCAAACAAATTATCATGTAGGTTAGGATTCCATTACATTATCACACGTCATGTTTCACAATTTACTCAAATAAATATGCTTGTGGAAAAAGATGCACCTCAAGCTCAACAGTATTATACTGATCTGTGTATACAATAATAATCAAACTTATAATAAAAACCTGCATTTCGGCATTTTTACTGTTAAAATACATTTTTCATTGTGCTCAAACTCAAACTCTCCATTTGCTACATATAAACCCACATTTCTAACCATTTTTCATATATGTCATGCCACCATAAAAAACTGCCTGATAACAGCCCAACCCATACAAGTGTTTAATTGTGTACACAATGAGTTTTGAATGGATCTTTGATTCGGAGTAAATAACAAACTTAAACTATGAGGCAGCAACGTCCTATCAAGAAAAGCATAGAAGTTCACAAATGAAAACCTTGAATTAATGTAGCGCCTTATCACAAGATATGGGATCATATCATGGCCAGGCATAGAGGTACATTGAAAACGACACATACATACACCACTACTTATTAAATGCACCGAGTCACTGTTTATTATTGTCAGCTTGTCATAAAAGCGTTTATATGAGCCCAAACAATAGGAACAATCACTTTTCTTTGCCTTCTCCACATCTCACCCTGTATCAGCACAGCGACTCGATTGAGCAACCCTCGACTTTATCAACTCGACAACGAAAATGCATCCCATAACAGTCAATGTGATCCTGCACAGCAAAAGGTGTGAAGCAAATAATGAGTGATATACATTTTCATTGTGTAAAAATTCCGTTTATCATCTGACTGTATCAAGTTTTTCTACATATTATCAATTTTTTTTCACTTTAAAGGATCTCATGAGACCCTAGCTTTATTTACATAAAATCCTTTTCCTAAAAGAGTAGAATGAAAATAACCGGGTTGGTTTTTTATACTTGAACAGTCATTATTATGAAAAAAAACTAGTAGGTTATTATTTTTCCTCAAATTTCAACGTTTAGCATGCACCTGATCCAAATACATTTACATACCACAAAATACACCAGTAATTGTCGTATTCTTTTTAAAACCTTTTGTCAAGGAGTGAGTCATAAAAAACGAAAAACGAATACATACGAGCAGCCAACTTCAAGACATTTTTCTGGCTCTTTTGCTTCTGTTGTTATTGCTGAAGTGAGTGTGATACACAAAATAACAACAATGATAACAATAATCAGAATAATAGTGATAAATAGAAATATGTAATAAGTCATTGTCATTTTTGCATTGTAGCACTTTATACTTGTATGCATGCATTATCATTATTGTTGTGTGTTCATCATACAATGTAGATAGTGGCTCAGTGAGTCCGCTTTCTTCAGTTCGTATAACGTAAAATAAAAATGCTAGCCCATCCGCGTCCGTCCGTCCGCCTACTTCATTAAGACACTATTCATACAAACACAAGAGAGTCAAGCCTTCCCTTTTTCTTTCTGAACAATACCGAAAATATCAATTGTGAGCTCATGAGCTGCACACAATGATAATTTTTCACCCTTTTTTGCTCCCCTATTCACTTGCGAGAGTCAGTATATCATAGCTATCTCCAGATTGTGTTCTTTGAAGTTCCTTTCTACAACAAAGTTTTAAAGTGCCTACAATGCTATTTCCTTGATTTGATGTCTGATGAAATGCTGGTCTGAAGTTTTTTTTACATTTTGTTGTCATAATTCATGTATGCTTAAGCATGCAGAAGGAATTGTTGTTTTTCGTGGTTTGATTATAAGATTGATCCTGCAGAATGCAGGCGTCAATTCAATCCACTAAGCTATCTCAATTTATGCATCTTTTTCCATCACCATCATAATATTTAAACTCATAAGCAGTTTTGGCCACGTTTAACGCTTTATTTTGTTTATGGTCGTAATGAAAAAAATCATTTTACTACGAAAAGTTTAACTTTCTTTTGATAAACTTATCATCACATAACAGCTTGTAAATTGCCTTTAGCGCACTGTATGCATAAGTATAAAATGCTCCAAAACAGTTTGGGCTATAACTATAGTGACATACGCTACAAAATCAATTCCCATAAATGCCCATTGTAAAAAGATCAATGCGGTGAATAAAAAAAAGTAAGCTATCATAACGAACGTG
>JAHZNA010000900.1:0-85763 GCA_027743935.1 Sinodicranocentrus sp. ZH6 | reverse complement strand
TATGAAAATGTGTTTCCTGCAGTTTGTCCAAATTTGTGAATGCACTCAAAACACACTTGATTGTTTATGTGCCAATGTATAAAATCGTCTCTATATGATACATCTATATAATAATATTAGATTCCTATTACATTTATGGCAATATTACTACATGATCCTGAGTGAGATTTTGAAAGAAACCCATAATACATCACAAATCGTGAAACTGATTGTATAAAGCAACTTGTACATATTATAAATCCATGCATAATATATGTAGGTGGAATCCTCAAATTTTACTGTAAGCTATGGTTCATTATTCATTACAACTTGAAAACTTGTCACTCGCGTATTATTAATAATCGTACTTAAATCTTATACTTGTCGGTACAAACGGCTCCGTAGTCTTCAAAATATGCATACTAATTATCATGTTCGTATTATCATGTCCACGAATTTTCAGGAGTATTCTTGAGTACACTTTTGAACTGAACTTATCGTTTATAATGAAATTCTAGATTACTAATTTTTATTCATTCAAGAAAATTATTCTTCCTCAATTTTTTGTGAATTATAGTATGATGTATCCTTTCGTATTATTCATGTGAGAAATCAGTACTTATCTAACTATTAACTGCTAAGCGATAATGTTACTACAAAAACTGGATTATATATAATCCTTATGTGTTATAGTGTGTCGTTAGAACACGGAAGGAAATAAAAATCATTTCCCTTACAAATTTAACAACTGACTCCTACTTGTTGTACTTCATAACATAATAATTACTTCATTTGTCGAAAACAACATAATATAGAGTTCATTTTTATTCAACTAAATTAATGAACACTTACAATAGGCAAATATGAATGAATCGTACTTATAAAGAGGGAGGTAAGAGCGCGTGCAGTTGCGAAAAGTCTTAATAGATTCTGAATATCAGTTCATCATCACATTCTTCTTCATTTTAAGTAACCACAAAAGAAATTTCCATTAAAAGGTTTAGAAAAATAGTATAACGACTGTAACCTACAATTTTACATTCCTGTCTACTTTTCAGTTACATCACTCTACCAGTGATCCTTTCGTAATTGGAGTTTTACTTCTACGAAAATGAAAAAAAAAATCAATACTCTGTGGCGAGCAAAACACTAACGCATTAACCATAAAATATCAAGAACTATTTATGGTGCAATACGAAGCGTGATAAGGAATTTGAGCAAACGCAAACTATATTTACAAATAAGAAACTCTCAAGATGAATTCTTTTTAATGATGTCGTCCATTTCCTGAAGCAAATCATTAATGTCAGTAGCTTTTTCAATTCTTAAATATTCCATATCGGAATGAGATAGTTTGTGAATCTTGCTCCAATGAGGGAGTACGGTTACCATCAGTCGAATATGAGCATCCGCATCACCTGAAATTGATGAGTAAAAATATTTTTATTACGCGATAAAGCACGTGGAGTTGGCGAACCTCAACAGTACAAAATTCAATTTTGCTAAAATTGCCGGTCTCACCTTTAGCCATGCCTTGTATACTATGGGAAATGCGGTCAATCACAGTTTCCATAGGTAAGGCAACCTTCTTATCAGCAACCATCATGTTTCGGATGATTTTTATAAAATTAGGCAGTCTCTTCATCATTTGCAACTTTTTAGATTCTGCTGGGGTCCTCGTCATCTCTTTCAATAGCTTCTCTCGTTCACGATTCCGTATCTACGCAATGATAAGATATCATTTTTGCTACCGTTCAATTTTAGATTTACATAGCATCATACCGTTAAAATGCAAAATACTCCAGTGAAATTGAACATACCTTTTCCAACAGACTCTGTGATACTCCTTTTAGGTTCTTTATGGTTGCAGCAGATTTAGTTTTAGGCTGCACTGCTGCTACTGTAGAATTTTGCCTTTCATCCGTTTCAACATTATTAATCATATTTTTGACAGCCATCTTCATTCGAGGATTGGCATTTTCCAAAATATGCTGAGCTTTGGCAAGGACCTCACGAGCTGTAGAAAGCTTATCCGGAACAGGTTTAGCAGGCAGAACATTCTCCTGTGGCATGATGTCTGGTATCTCATCAATTTTGAAAGAAGGATGCCATCGTGTGATTTGTTTATCAGCTGGGACAACAATCGGAGGAACTAAGGCCAAAAGGAATGTCTAAAATGGAAACAAATAAGCAAATCAGCTTTTCCATTATTCGCAAGACATCATCATGAACCGTTCATCGAACCAAAAAGTGATTATTTGGTAGCAAAAACCATATGCAGCAGTTTTCAATATACATATTTGGCCAATACATTTGATATTTCACATTTTCTATAAGTGTATCAATGACCTCAATTTGATTGATCTGATAATCCTCCCTCCAAAACAAATTTATCCTATTTGTTAATTAGGTACTTCCCTACTAATGGTAATACACGTCTACGACCAAATTACTTGATTATGGATAATTCAAACTTCCAATATCCTCTCAATTACCTTGTGATGTTCCAAGCAGGTTTTGATAAGGTTAGAATGAAATGTCCTCCGACGGGCACACACCACACTGGGCGGTAAATCTTCGACATTAATTCTAATGTGATACTCCAGTCCAACCTTCTCCAAGTCAAAGGTATAACATCCTGGCAAGACAGCAACCATCTGAGCAAGATGTTTTTCACGGAGAGATACCTTTCGCACTAATTCCAAGACACCAGCTTTCAACTTTGGAAAGGTGATAAGTTCTTTACGTCCTTTCATGATACCCAGGACAGTCTCAACAGCAACAAAAAGTTCTTTGAGAACTTTGAATTTGTAAGGTAGAGGTAAATCAGCTTCACCATCAGAAACTCCCTTCTCAGCTGGAGTTTTCTGGGCCAAGTTGTGAAACCTACATAGATAACACAATTTATGAAGTGTAATTTCATTAAATCCCCTCATTGATTAATTATTAGAAGACGATATAATTTGATTCTCTCATGAAGGAACAGTGTCTTCCATTGACTGGATACATATATTTTAAGAGTAAATGTGACCATGAAACGGTTTTTTTTTGGAAAATTTATAAGAAAAGCCTATGATATTGAGCTCAATTCATATGCAAATCCTTACCTTTCATAAGCAGGAGCAACTGTTCCCTTATCTCTTTCGCTCTCACTCGTCTGCTCGTCAAAAAGTCTTTTCTTTATTTTGTTGTTAATTATTGACCAACTTTGACGGACTTGACAATTTTGTTGCCGAGAGACGAGCCAAATCAGCATTCACACGATCAGCTGTCGGCGAATAAAATTTCGCTGGAGAGATGCCCTGAACACTCAATTGATCTTTACCCTCCTCACCCTTTTTCGCAGGCGATGCTTTTGCATTGGCTTCAGCCACAGTGCGACGAAATTCGTTATAGTTTCTGAGCACACTGATTAATCCCTTCCAAAGCAGACTTCAAGTCGCTCAACTTGGTCTTTTTCCTTAGCAGTTTTGCAACTTGTTCAGTAGTCATCTTCTTCTTCTTGGAAGGAGACAGTGACGCAACTTTTAGAAATTTTACTGGACTTCCACTCCCTGTCGCCTGTTGCTTTCCCACTTCCTTCTGTGGTGCTGTCGATTGAACTGTTTCACTGTTTGCTTTCCTCTCATTTCTAGGCGTTTCAACAACTACCAGAACAGTTTCAACTGGAGTCGGCTTATCCCTTTTTATTTTCCCACTATCGCACTTCACTATTCCATCTTCGAGAAGAAGCTTCTTTGATGCTGTCATCGGCACTCCGTCATCTTTCCCAGTACGTGGTCGCTTCCTCTGGGATTTGAAAAACTGTGTAATACTAGGAGATGCTGAGCGCGACATGTTATCAAACTGATTTTCGTCTGTGTCAGAACAAAATCAGTAATTTCCTGGTTATAAATTTTATTTTTTGATTTTGTTTGTTTTTACAATTTAATACCCCTCTTCCGCCGTTCAACTTCGATCTACTACTTACAACGTTCAAACAAACTTCATCACTCTTCCACATCCACTGATTAACTGATTGAAATATATCTATAGTCCCTCAAGTACTCTGAAACAAATATTGAAAATTATCTTTCTCGTCCGGCCTTCGACTGTCTTCTTTTGACACAAAATGGCTTTTGTGAACTATAATATCACAGCTCACAGATATTTACACTTTTACACTCACTACATGGAAGAGATGCGAAAAGTGTGTTGTGGATATCTTGAGCTATTGGTGCGAGCAAAAAGACAAAAGGGAAGAACGCGGGCAACGACTGAAACCATGTCTGTATTCTTCTCTTTGTCAATGGTAAATGGTAAAGCATGGGTGAAGTGAGCAATGCAATAGCTGAAACAAGGGATGTTATGATGGTATGCCTAAAAACCAAGTGTGAATTATACACAAGGAATATTTTTTGTGTACTCTATTTCTTGTGTATATCCTGCAATGTCGTCAACTGTGAAAATGGGAACGGGACGGGGCTAAAAGGCAGAGAAAAATGTAAATATATATAGAGGAGAGCTATTCGGCTTTGCCTATGTTCCCTGGTGAAGCTCAAAATTAATGTATGAAAAAAGGAACAACAGGAAAAGATGAGGACATACATATGAGGATATGCAAAATGGTCATTTATGGATTTAGAGAGAAATTGTCAACTGTAGTTAAAAAAGGGAAAAATCCTCCAATGCACCAGGCACCAGGAATAAAATGCAAAATGTAAGTGCATTATAAGGTTAAAAATAGACGTTTCATGGGTGGTCTTCTTAGCTTAAGGGCTACTTTCAATATGGGATGGACATGATTGACCCGTTAAAATGCAGAGTGGAATGACTTTTTAATATGTCAGGATTATAATATTTAAGGTGTACTGCAGGGAATAAATATTATGTCTAGATAGCGACTTACAACGTTACAACACGATTTTTACCCATGTGACATATCTTTTAAAAGTTTAGGAACGATGACGGAGAACTGTCGCATATCATTCTCTTGAATCTTATCAAGGAAAGTAGACGCGTGTAAACAAACGAGTAATTTGGATATGGAATGTCTTTTGACTGTCGATGATGTCGAGGAAATAGGGAATGTTCTTGGTAAAATGAAAACTTACTTGGTCATTAATATGCAATGTTTAGGATTTACTTTTCATGCACAAAATGCAGATGACGAGGTTGGCTGTAATTAGAGGATGATGAGTTTTTCCTTAATTTGCATACTGTGAATATAAAAGTAAGGGAAATAGATTTAAAAATGAAAACTTATTATTTTTGTCTTCCTGATGGAGAAATTGATGGTACATTTCTACTTAAGTTTCTTTTGCCTTTGGAACAATTAGTTCTTTGTTTTCTTAGTATGTTGTATGTGATTCCGATTGTTTGTGATTGAATGTTTTATACATCTGTAGGTAGTTGATGATGAAGATGCTTATGAAAGGAAGTTACATGACAATGGGGTAAATGAAAAGACGACGTAGATCGAATGAAATTTTTTTTTCAACCAAACCAATGCAAATTTTTAAACGTTTATTTCACACATTACAATATTTATGCATATATATATATATATATAGCATCCATATACATCAAAACAGCACACAAAGAAATAATAGTTAAATTATGCGTTTAGTATGGTATATATACCTCTAACTGACAGTATCGTTTACTAAAAATAATATTACATAGTACACTTTAGTTTATTGTTAACATAATTAAATTCTCAAGAACATTATGCTTCGCAAGGGACTTCCTTCTAGATTATGCACAAATAAGCAATGACATCAATCAAGATTTTTTTAAGAACTGAAGACAGAAAAACTGAGAAGAGAACATTTTCTATTATGCAGCATACGAACAAACTCATACAAAATGTGAAACGCTACAATCATGTTTGAATTAATAATTTATATATTTACTCAACTCGCATTTGAAATTTCTTTGAGAATAAAAAAATGTAAGTGATTTCAAATGGCAAAACTTCGCATTTAAAAAATTCTTATATAAAAAAATCAGCTCGATATTCATGTATTTTATTGTAAATATATACTCATCTTTTTGGACAGGATTCGAGAAGGGTTTAATTAAACGATTGTATTTATTACTTTTATAGTTATATTATTATAGAAAAACGTTGGTGATGAAAAAAGATCCAGGTTTTAAAATTGTCGAGTATTTTGTCAATCAAGATTCAAATGGTGTATCTCAATGCAATGGATTTGTTAACTTTGAGTGAGTGAGTCAATAATTTGATCCCGTCATATTTATATTTATATATATTCTCCCAAGACACAGGGTCAAGGCCATCATGAAATAGAGTATAGTAGAGCTGATTGTATTTTTTATCAATAATATTGTCTGTTCGGAAGCATTCATTTCTAGGATTTTTTTAAAACCGGATTTAACTTTACACAGATATCAGATTACAGATTTACAACAGCGAAGCGCTCATCAATCCTACCCATTTGCTTTCGTCTGTCATACATCAAATTATTATGTCGCAATCAATTTGACATTGCAATACATTGTCTGATTTTATTTTCTCTCTACGCTACTTTATTACATTTGATTTATTTATGATCAACATAACTAATTCAAAAGTCGTCCTTAATCCTACCTACAGTACATTTACAACATTCGTAATCATTAGTTTTGTGTTTGGTCTATGTACAGTATTTGATTTGATTTAATTCATTTACTTCTGAATGTATGGAATGGATAGCATGGAGAAATATCCGCACCTATTCCTGCAGATTGGTTTTAAAGTTTTCTACTACATATAGTACTATTATTGTTTTGCAATCTTGTTCCTAACTGCTAGCAAAAGCATTTTCAGCATTTGTCAAAGAAAGGTGGTTTTTTACATGGAAACATGATCTATACTGACATGTCAATAAGTTCTCTTCTTGTTCTCTGTTTCGCACTTTTATAACGAACTTGTCATTGTCCTTAGCGTCAAATTAAATTGTTTTTTTAGCCAAGTGTAAGAGATATTGAAACTTATACAAAAGATAAATGTAACTATTTTAAAACTTATCCTTGTTTATAAACGAGTCTGTACAGTTTTTATTTCATAGATCTATTTCTTTGCTAGAAAATGCTACTATACTACTCTAAAACGGTGGCATTTTTTCAAAAAAACTACTACTGGTTTCAATATATATTTTATAAATATTATCATTGAACAACTGGATCCCTTATGCGTTTCAAAACATCTCTATCTATCTATATTCACAACAAGTACAAATGATTTTTTTCCTTCAAGCGACTACATTTTAGAAAAAATGACTATCCTCATTCAAACCTACTATTGAGTTTTTATTTTAAGAAATATAGTACAAAAGTAGAATTACCATACATCCCATATTTATATATTCAGCGTTTCATCCAGTACAGCTCTTCATTAAAATATATAGAGCTTCCTGAGTAGTAAGCGGTTAATGAAAATAATAATCTTATGTACAAGGATAAACGTTAAAGGATACACACTATATTTATGGACATTTGATTGGACCCATAGTACACACTTAACGTTGAACATTACCATATTCACTAGTATATTTACAATAGTAAAGACAGCCTAAAATAATTAAAACTAAATATTATTTGGGATTTAAGCCAAAAGTTGTTTTTTGGAATCATAGTTGGAATCATTAGTTTACTCTGGAAAACAAAGTGAATAGTTGGTCCACTATTATTCCATGTTTAAGGCACTTATTGGCTCGCCATTAGGTCACAAAAAGTGAACCAAAATATTACTAAAAAAGAAGACTACCACGCTAAAAAAAATCGCAATCTGTGAAAAAATTAAGTATACGATAAACTCATCTAAATAGAAAGGTTTGTGAGAAGACTCGACTCAACAATAATAAAATCAAACTTTTTGATTTGTAATGTACATATATATATATATACATATATATATTATATCTGTCCAAGTTTTCTATAGCCATCGAAATTGCGAAACTACATTCTATTTACATAAATATCAAAACTACGTTTCGTTTTTGCTTCTCTTATCTACGACGCATTAATATACAATCTTAGCCGGTACAAAAGAACTGAATACAGATTATAGCTTAATATATAAATCTATGAGACATGGAATTCTTCTGGAATACCTGACAACAAATAAGGCTTTGGAGCTTTATACACACAAAAATATTTACAACAAAACAGAAGTAGCAATTATATATAGATATATGTATCTTTAATTAGAGCGTTTTCTACGTGTGCGGGAAATTTTTCTCAAAAAACTTTGTGTAAGATCCGTCGACCTAGTTTTATGATCCTAAACTAGCTTAATGATGATTCTTTGAATAAGCATAGACAAAACATGTGCCGTTCCTTCGTTTGGGAAAATTTGCACACATGATGATTAAAATATTTGAGAAGAAATCATACTAAAAAGTATATATCCACAATTGCACATTTATCCCATACAAATCAACGCATACAAACATTTTCTCAAATATATTCAGTGTGGTAAAAGGTAAGAGTTGCTATTGAAGCAAAAACTATTATTTTGGTAAGTGTCCAAAGCACAATATAATTTCTCGTGAGTGTGCTGCATGGACGACTTATCGTTTCTTTTCTTCATTTCAAAAAAGTATAAGATTATCAGACAACATAAGATGGTACTGGATGAAAATACATAAAACGTTGTATTTGGTTATTACTCTGGTATGATATAGGCATCTGCGTTTTGTTATTATGGGGTAGTTGAATATTAAGTTATTTTGATAATCTTTAAATTACCATTTATAGTCCTAACGATAAACTTCGACTTTTAGTATACTAGCTAAGTGATAAATGTATTTACAAATATTGTATTGTGAGTTTTCCCGAAGTTTATGTCTTTCTTATTATTGTCGTCACTACCTAAGGAGCTCATTTTTCGTTGAATATTTACAACAAATAACTTCAATAACGGGGAATAGAGTAACAAGACTTTAAGAACGCTATGATAAGACTACGTATAAACATAATATTGTGTTCAACGGAGAACCTTGTAGCGGGTTTATAGTATTGCTTTTACATGATTGACAATGGATTTGTTTGACGTTTGAAAATACAAAATAATTATAAATATTCTTTTCGGCTGTTAGCCAATGTCCTTAGTCACCTCCTGATGACACATTGTGAATTAAGTTTTGTTGCCCGCCCTCATTATTATTGTTGTTATTTCCGATTCCAAGTATCTTTTTCATTGGATTTCCTTTCCTTGATCTTTCCCGTTCATTATCCGATAAATTGCTGACTCGTAGAGAAAGAGCTCCGTCCTGCTCCTCGTCCATGTCCATGTCGCCGTGATCCGAAGAGATTTCGTCCTCGCCCTAGAAACCACAATATAAAAGTCATGCATAAATTCTGTGCTACACTAGAAAAAATTGAATTTGCTGCTAGACTCGCAAAAAATAGAGAAAATCGCCAGCATCCAAGCTACCACCATACTATTTTACCTTTCATCGTGAAGGCACGAAAAAACAGGAATTTTTCGCAAGCCACATGAAAATGAATGCATCACATGCAAGCATGCATGCAATGCATATATTTCAACATGCAGCAGGGTTTTTAAAGGGTGCTGCATAATACATCCATAGCATGTAGCATTATCATGTTTTGATACTTTTTCTCTCTCTATTTCTGCTTCTACGAGAAGAGGCTTCTCTCAGAGAGAGGAATGGTCAACAGCGAAAGATAATCTGTTTGACTATTTATTTTATCAATTTTCTATCTCACATGAATGAGGCAACCTCAACAGCAAGCAAGCCAAAGCCAGCGAATATATCGCTGCGGCTACACGGCTCTGCATCAAGATCCAAAGCGAAAACTTTACCATGCTTCATGCATGCCTGTTAGCTAACATGGTTCTCGTAGCTTTCTATTTTGCCCTAGTTTACATGTTCACATGCAGTCAGGAGGATAAGAGTAGCGTTAAAAAGTGCAATAATCCTGAGTCTGGTGGTGGTAACCCCTTCTAACTATTTTATCTGTTGCCTTAGGCATGCTACGATAATCAGTGCTCAAATACACTCTGTAATGCGAGAACTAGGCACGGCAATCCCAGTTTGCTGAATGTAGAGGGTAGAGTGCGTTTCGGTAAAATAATTACCTACTTTCAAATTAACTTTAATAATGAAACTTACATGTCCACCCTGATCATTTTCGTCGTAGTTTTCCGGGGCATCGCAATCCTCATCATCTCCGTATGATTGGTCGTGTTGTAGGTCCACCTTAAGTCCCTGAATATTTTGAAAAAAATGAAAAATTAATTTTTGCAAATATTTGATTTATTTAAAACGCACAATCTTGGGCAGTTTCATAATATGTATTAATGTTTAGTCTGAGAAATGGTATGTTTGTACTCACGCTAATGTCAACGTGATTCCTTTCATGTGCAGCCATAGAGTCCTCCGATGCAGCGTCATCATCTTCCTCCATTTCCGAGCCCATGGTCGAATTGAATGTTGGTAAAGGCATGCCAGCGGTCCGTGGAAGGTCAATCCGTCTAGGTGTTTCCTTCTTCCTTCGCTTAGCAGCTTGACCACAACCACTGCCCTGACTCCCACTTCCAGATTGTGGGGATCCTGCCGAGAGTGACAAAGGAAGTGACAAATTGCCTCCATGAATGTTGCTGAGGGACAATGATCCAGTAGCTGCAGAAGTGCTATGATTTGATAGATCGATTCCCATCATGTTTGAAGTCGCAGTGTGCGAACTAAACTTTTGCCATGAAGCTTGATGGTTACTTCCTGAGTTGGTTGGTACTCCAAGTGCGTTATGAGAGGAGTGCAACGAGTGGTTGTTGCTGCTACTGTTGCTATTTGTTCCATTGTCATCCTTGCTCGAGATGTGATTCTGAAGATGACTACTGATATTGTTGTGACTGGTGTTTCCTGACATATCAGTGGAGTTGATCGTATCTTCATCCATTGAGTTTTGCCCGTCCACACCTGGCATTCCCATCTCGTTGGTGGGAGAGCCTAAGTGTTCCTGAGTGCGGAGCTTTGAGAACATGGACACAATATTGGAGTCGAAGTTGCCCCACCTGACACAAAGTAATTGATGGGGCTGGGAATCTTTTGAAGCGGGTGGAGGTGGACTGGCACACCCTCCGACTGAACTGCTGCTGCGACCACCATTATTCACTAATCCACCGCCTCCCATACCGCCTGATACTGGTGTTCCTTGATGCAGCGATGCGGGATGAACAGACTGTGGGGATGGAGAATTCATGATGTGTTCTAAGGATAAAGAAAAATCGGATAAGTATTATTCACCAAGACAAAATTAACTTAATAGCACAATTGGGATTTCATTTATACTGAGTCAAAGCAACCAAAACCAATTTCATAAGAATGTTGCGCAACAGCTGCCAATCATTTTATGACTGTGACCTTAATTCCATTTAAAATGAATTCTTCCGGAACTCCTAGGTATTTTTGTGTAAGCAGCATACTTCAATTGTACCATTGTAATATGAACACTGTAAACATCCAGTGGTGAACAATAAAATATGAACATTAAAATATGAAAATTTAATTGTACATTCATCGTCAATCCCTCTTCAATCATCTTCGTTTTCATTCATGAGTACACTTTAGATCTTTTGTCGTTTCGGTAGGGTAATAGGTGGTTGACGGCCACAGAAATTGTAACCAGTGGGACGACATGCAAAAATACGATAGGTCTGAATGAGCACGAGAGAAGCTGACATCATCAGATCAGAACGGATCTGAAAACTTGAAATGCAATCCGTTCAACTAATCCATGCTTGCTCGGCTCCTTCGTTGTAGTACTGCCCCTGTTGTGCAAACAGCCGTGGAAAGTGTATTATTTTAACAAACGCAACGTCATGTTAAATTTTAAGCTCTTTTCGTGAGGTATATTATGTATTTCACCCCATGGACGCAAAACTAGTAAAAGCATCCCACTTTCTGAGCCAGTGACATACAACCGAGAGAAAAATTACATATAAAGATGCTACATAAATCTGAAGTCATAAGTCATTTCCATAAAACTACACCAGGAATGGAGATATCGTATAAGAATGTTTTAAGGTATGGTTGGGAAACATGCAATATTCAAATGACATTCCTCAAAATAGACGCATAACTTATTTATCATCATTCCCAAGTCGCATAATAACTTTTTAATTACGACATTATTCTAATTTCGTTACTGCTGACGCAATTACAATTTACATATGATCGGGTAAACATTTTCTGCTATAAATAAGTATTGAGAAGGAAAAAATCGGAAATTACGAAATAAAAGAAGTCATTCAAATAATCTCGTCTCTTTTAACCCTACCTTGGCATATTACCGGTTTTACATTTTTAAATGAATTTCGTAGGTAATATTGTCAAATACGTTGACTCTGACCTGGTTCCTTTACGCATGTGGTGACAAAGTTTGTTCATGTATGCCTCTAATTATAATCATGTAGCAAAATATATTTTCTCCAATTTTTTATTCATCAAACCATTATTGCTATATTTTTGTCAACAGCATTTACATGACGCATGACAATGGGCTAACAAACCAAGAAATATAAATCCACCAAATCACTACAGGTGCAAAATGGCAAGTACATTTTAAAACCCGGTATTTATTTAATAATATCTTAAGATTCTAACAAAACAAGAGCCTCAAATTTACCAATATTTTTTCAGCATAAATTATTTACATAGATTTTAGCCACTCCCAACAACCGAATGATGTAAATACATAAAATACCACACAAAGTTTCAACTTAAATTCTCATCATTAAAGTGCCAGTCTTGATTCATTCATTTGATCTCCTCTCTGCGTTGTGTGTAAATCCCAGGAGAAAAAATTGAATATACCGTTGTCTTAACTTTTAAAGTGGTTAACTGGCTTTTATTAACTTCTTCACTGCTACTGTCACTCTCTCTCCATTCCCACTATCTGTTTGTTTGCTTGGCTTACTAAGTTTTGTGCACACACAAGAAGAGGGCAAGCCGACTTCACTTTACCGTGAATGATGACGTTGATAATTTCTTTGCTTCAAAAGCCAAGCGATTTCTCCCTGGTTCAAGCAAACTCTCTCTATCTCTCCCTGCCTTGTTGCTTTGCTTACAGTATGATTATTTTATACAATCCTATCTCCTTTACATTTTCATCCTGTTCTTGCAAGCAAGCCCATGTCGTATTCTTTTTAAACGAAACCCTAAGCCTGTCGGCTTTACTCAAGAGAGCATATATCTGAGAAGAGTTTCTTGCATGAAAAATCCATACTCGAATCCGTCCATTTCCTCCCTTTCAGGTCATACCAATGGTTCTCTGGTGTTGGTTGGTCAGTCAGGAAAAAAAACTCCGTTTGTCAGACACTTTGCAAATGAGCCCTTTTGACAATGCAAGCTTACTTCGCTTCAATGGGCTTTCCTGTGTGAGCAAGGAGCATTTAGGAAACTACTCCTTATACATTAGCTAGTTTTTCGCGTTTAGCCATCACCATCCTACATAGAAAACAGGCATGTTGAAGGCTAGCAGGTTCTCGTAGCAGAGTGAATTTTTGCTTGCGTGAATGAGAGGTGGTTTGCCTACATTGTTGCTACTACCTGGGAATAATGGACCTACTAATTTATTTCCACTGACTGAGAGACAAGCTTTCATAGTACATTGAGTCGTTCCCTGGCACGACATGAAAGGGTAATAAAACACAAACAAAATGGCAAATTTATGTTGGCAGCATTAGCAACTCCATGATGATGACAGTTTCTAATTAGCAATCACGATTGACAACTCTTAAGGACAAGATTGGACTTCTAGTGTTTATTTGACCTCAGGGAATCTCTTCGTGGAATGTTCTCTCACTCCTTCCCTACCTGAGAGTTCAGAGACCCTTCAGCAGGTCAAAGAGTGGGTCAATGACGAGCTGGGTATATATCTTTGTGAATGCTTGTGTGGTAGGTATAGCAAGTTTACTTTATTTTTTTCCTGATGCTAATGGCCGACGAAGGCCCTTCGTCATCAACTTCCAACGCTTCACTCTCCTGATAAAAGCCAATCATTCCTGCATGACTGCTAAAGCGTTGGATTTTATGACATTTGGTGAGAAGGAGTTTACGTGTTGTTCTCAGCGAACATGTACATATACGCAATCATTATCATCATATGACACAAAGAAAAATAACTTTACAGTTGGATTGGGTTAGGAGGTGGCGTATTAAAGTCGGATTTGGAGTCTCCGATTTTTGTCGCTTGAAGTTACTCTATTGCTGTGAAAAGATCCATGGCAAGACGTGACTTTTGAGTCGCTTTCTAAAGTCAAGAAAAACTTTTTTTTAAATGGAGACGAAGAGCGCGAGAGAGGATGGTAAGTTGAAACAAAACGGCTTTCTTCGTCGTCCTCCCCTTCAGAAAGAAAACTGGTAACGGGAGCATGGATCTAGGACACCTTGAACTTCCAACCGTGCCGAAGTGTTTAAACAACCAAGAAAAACCTGAGTTGAGTAAATCAAGTCATTTTCATAGTAAACCACTCTACGTATAAGTTTTCTTGCACCTTTTGTAATCTATACTTGGATGAGACTACTCCTATATAACACCTTTTAATGTAATGGCAACACTAAAAGGCGATCTATATTATTCATCCAACCATTTACCTGAAGTGGTAAGTTAGGCTTTGTGTGAGTCTCTATAACTCAAAAAACTAGCCACACGCCTAGTATTACCATTCATCTTATATCCTGCCATATGATTCGAAAATTGCTGGGAGAGTATACGTCATAAAATCAACCATATAGGTATATATACATATATTTCATACATAAACCGAATCTAAGAGAAAAAGTACTTATAAGAGAGCAACAGGTTTTTCCCCTTCCTACCACAAGTACAAAAGAGAACAAGTAATTTCCCGTATTGTACATATCTGGATGCGGATACTCAGTTTTTGAGATTTGCACAATTCAAATGGTAAATCAATCTTTATACAAATAGCAAAACCCAACATTAGGTGAGCAGCACACGCATGAAAATGAATTTTGCACTAGATAATTTCCTCCAAGTTGAAATACCAGGTTTTGACGAAGCATACCTTATGTGATTATAGGTATATCATTATGATACAGTCGTGTGGTATGGTGGTGCAAACACGCTGCGGTTTTTCTCTCGAAATGCGAATAACAAGTATGTTCATATTTGAAAATCGGTGTAATTCTAGAAGAAGAAAAAATTGCATAGTGTAGAAACTCTAGGAAAATTCTCTTTTCCGTCCTACTCTACACTACTGCCCTACTCCTTGCAAAAAGAAGCCATAAGTCACGTACACACATTCAACTCAACGCATATAGGTATTGTTGTAGGATTTTCCCAAGTTTTAGAAATCTTTCGAATTCCACCTAACAACTACTTGCAGATAGTTAAATACAGTTTCTTCTCTATATTATGTGCGTACAAAATGTAGTTTTTTCTCTCTCTCTCTTCTGAATTTTTTTAATCATAGCTCTATTTGTTCGGGCACATTAGGTTCATTTATAGCGTGCACACTGAGTTTCTCGCAGGTTTTACTCCCACAAAAAACTCAGCCTTTAATGCGTTTTTGTTTTTGAAAGAAGGAAAAAAAACTCCTTCTTACGCACAGGTGCACTATCCTCTCATGGCTTTCCTCCTTCCCAAATTCATTTCAGGATATTTCCTTTGGTGAAATCTTACAAGATGTAACAACAAGATTATAAGTGGGTATAAGTATACGAGATGAGAATAGCGAAACTAGGTATATATGCTGTACACTTTACATAAAAATTTCTGACAGGCACGGGAATCGGCACACGTGTGGATGTGAACATGATGAACTACTTTTAATCCCTCAACGTTTTCAGCGCTGATTTTCTTCTTTTTTTATCATATCATTATCGATTACCACTTTCAGGCAGGCGGTTTAAAAAAAACAGCAGCATTTCACAGATTTAACATGCTTCAGATGAAATGTGCACTTTTCCATTGCAGAATTAAATCATCTGCTGTGAAAAGTTTGTCTGCATAGGAACAGGCTTGATTGAATCAAGCAAATGCGGACTGAGACTGAGATGTATGCCCAAAAGAGACAAAATGATCATCGCCATCCTTAACTACATTTTCCTATCCTCGATGCTTCTTTTCTGGACTAGTTTTGTAAGTTGCCAGAAGGAATTACCATACTTTTGAATTATGTATTACGAAGGCATAAATATATAAGAATAGAGTTTATTATAGAGGCAGGTATACAAACGACAAGTGATAGGTATACATATATATGTATGAAATATACCGTTAGGTTTCTCACAAGCGTTTTATAAATATGGAAATGATTTCTTGCTTGCCCGGTTTGGTGGGATGCCTTTAGAATTTTATGTTCCAATGAACTGAATCCTCACAACGATTTTTGTTGTCAAACAAGCTGCCAGAGAAGAGAGTTGACGGACGGACGATATCATTTTTTTCTCTCTCTTTTGATCGCAACTTTCACAGTCGAATGAGCATTCGTGCAAGATAAATACGTGATTGGCAAAAGCAAGAAACAAGTATACAAGACCTCGTTTTCCACACAGATTTCGCAAAGAGTGTCTGAAATAACAATCGAATCCAATCCCTCTGCTCCACATATTTTTCCAGGAACAGGATCTCTTCTCTCTGAGCATCACCACCATCATCTTGTAATATTTTTAGAGGGGAGGATGCTAAAAAAATGTCTGGTATTTGTAGCTCTGTTACAAAATCCTGTGGCAAGGCAACAACCGAGAGATTCCTTCACCGTTATTTATTTACCTTCTTTAGACAACTGCACTTTTTACAAGATCTTTGCGATTCCAAAAGTTGTCTTTATGGCAGTCTAAAGAGATTTTTCCTCGAGATGTGAAGTACGTGCAGATTGCCATATCCTGCTCGCTAATGACTAGAGAGACCAGGTTTACACATTTTTCATGGATTTGGTTTGATAAATCTTTGTAAAACGATCTCATTATAAGCTCACATTTTTCCCGTTTCATTCCAATAAAATAACTGTCAATGATGTAACAAACTTTTTATGTCTTTTGTCTCACACCGACTCAATAATAAAACATTGGGGATACGGAGATTTCGCATTCTCTTGAGTTCTCATAATGAACTACCTATCTATTACAACTAAAACATATAAAACATGAGATAATGTAAAAAAAAAAGATTTATTGACGCCAAGAAAAAGAATAGAATCATTAACTACGCACACTAACCCACCTATTGCAAACGTATAAGCTTACTTTTAGTTCCCCTAATTTTCAGATTCACTGACCTGAACGATACTTTACATTACGGGCGATAAAACCTTCCTGCTCACTTGACTTGGCTGGGATTTGATACAAGATTTTACTCGAGGATAATTTTATAACAGGAAGGTACCGACCGAAGCCATTGAGCATACATTACGCTGACACCTTTTATTGTTCTCTTTTGAACAAAAAGGAAGTTCATTGAAACTCCCTGTCAGGAGCCTTCATCAACTCTCTGGTGGCGTTTTGGTTGCAAAAGTACGAACAAATATTAAACACGTACAGGAACCAAAGTGAGAGTGGCACTAGGGGAAGACGGCAAAGTAGCCAAAAATGTAGGGGGAAATAATATCATAGAATATAATTTATCTTGGATTGGAATGATGAACATGTGAAAATCTGAGTTGACTTGATAAGAATCTAGCGCACAAGTACTGCCATTCTCAATCTTCCGTAACAGTGGACACCAGTTTTTGACAAGGTGGGATTTTAATGCCCATATTTGCATCTTTGGAAGCTAAATAATTCTTCGGAGGGTGAGGAAAAATCTCTGGGTGGGTTCTTATGGGAGGACAAAAACAATGGGGGAAATATTATACACTAATACAACATTCAAGAGAGTTAATTACTCCTACAGACGGATCATTTATTGACAAATCTTGTTTTTTCTTTGGTCGTTAAACCTGACTGGGATATCTTGTTACGAGATTGAACGGCCAAACTCATTCTGTACATGTATATACAGGTATCCTTACTTTTGAGAGGGAAATTCTCAAATGGGATTTACGCACGCGTAGGTACTCCATATACAAATTTGAATGCGAGATCATCTCAAATTATACTTTTCTTATGTGAATCCTATTTTTTGTAAAGAAATTTCTCTTGAAACGTGTCCGTTTTCTCGTTACTCCTCCTCTGTTTTTCAGAATACTCATCGACGCATATATCTCCGAGCTATCCGAGCATAACGAAACATGCACATTTACAGCTTTACTTTACCGCTCTCATATGTATACCATGAAATAAAACTGAGTTTCTAGTTCGTAATTGACCGTGACAAATTGCTAGTTATACTGAATTCTCATAAAACGCAAAAACGTTTTTCTCTCTCTTCAAATAACAAAAAAAGTATCCGAGGAGAATAATAAAGAGAAAATAAGGAGTGAATTTTAATTAACTCATAATAGTTAAATATTTCCAAGTTGCATAATTATTATCTTTGCAATGGAACAAATATATTCCTATGATTTTATGACTGATTTTTTAGCAAACTTTCCTTCACGAAAAAAACCCAAGTGCACTAAAATGCATTCAAAACGGAATAACCTGTTTTCGACTCCTACAAAACAAGAAAAAATCGCATGGAAGCAATTTAACACAACTTTTTGGTGAGTAGGTCTTCAACTCTTTTGATGCAAATATTTTCTTTCTAAATGGAACAACAATTTATTTTTTAGGGAAGGAGGAACAACAGTAATAAGAATTTTACAAGCCAGTTTACAACACCACTACCGAGCATGGTACCGTCAAGTATATCATGGTATTTAATGTTTGCTACTAGCAACACCCCCTTCTGTTTCTCTATCTGTTATATATCACTATCTTCCTACCATCGTTTTAGTTAAGTCGTCATTAGACAGAATCCAAAAGGGGAAAAAATATCGGCCATCAGCATGATACTATCTGGGTAAAGGCTACTTGAATGACGGTTGTTGTGCTCTCTCACTTAATTACATAGACAGGAGCAAAAATCAGTGTAATGCTGCCGCTTGCAAAAGTTGTCAGTCGAGTCAGCCTCTAGACGCGCGGATGGACAGGGCTAGAGAAAAAATGGCATTGTTATTCTCCCTACTAGTGGTGCAAGCACGGTGCTTTTAGTTTGCAATAAATTCTCTTTCCTCACTAGAACCTGCTTAGGTACCTGAGAACAGAGAAGGACATGCAATGAGAACCTACTGCAGCAGAGAGAATCATGTAGAGAATCTCAACCAAGAGTTGCCTACTTATTACTCTTATACTGCATAAGGAGGAGGAGGATGATGAGCTCATAAAGAAAACTATATAATCATATGCAATTTCTTTCAAAACGGACCTGCTACTGTAAAATGCTACTTAATTCACCTGTTCATCCATGTCCAAATGAAAAATAAGTTGGTGAGTGCCTACGTGCTCGTTGAATGCAGTGTAACTTAATCCAATATATATATTATCCACCTCATCATCATATCCTCAGCTGGTAGCACTGTCCAAGGAAAAATAAGTAAAGGATACTGAAGCTTTGATGAGAAAACCCTGAGAGTCGTGATTCGAAAATGATGATGAGGATGACGTGAATGATTATGCTTTTCGGCTTCTTGTTCTTTTGCTTGAGAATAAAAACATGCTTTGAAGTTAAACATATGCCTCTATACAACTGAATATATTTAGGTGGCTGCAATATGTCCTATGTATATATATCACGTCCATTCATATTCGCCGAGAGATAGAGATATATTCAGATAACCGATAATTATGTCACCAAAAAACTTGGAAATGAGAGGACTGCGATAAAAAAAAGTGGGAAGGCTTTTTCGCAAATGCAAGTCTATACACGAAAACACCAAGAGTGTTTTGCTGATAAGCGCAGCCAACTCGGCAATAAGTGGCGTTTGCGTTGAATCTAAAAAAAATTTGCAATAAGCCGATTCTCCCCACACACAGAAAAATTAATGACTTTACTAGCTTGATATCATGTCTTGAAGAAGATTCATCAAAATGGAATTGTGAAATGTATACACAGCACAGCTCTTTATCAACAAGACGACAACAAATAAATTGATTCAGATGCACAAGACGCATATATACATGCAAGTTTGCAGAACCAACGGGCATTCTCATCACACAAGGCTGAGTTGAGAGAGAGAAAAAACTTGAATGAATGCATGAAAATAATAATGATATCAGTTGGGGACATAGAGAGAAGAACCTGATTTTTTTACATTATAATTTTGCAAAAGGGACATGTCGATTTGGCAGGTGAAGCAGGGTCCTTTCAACGGTTGGAATGAGAGATTTGCATATTTGATGAATTGACTTTAATTTCAGGTTCATTTTTTCCACTTTAAAGGGTGCGTACACGGTGATGGGACGTGTTTTGTTACATTTGCAATATACCAAATTTCCCAATTCTACTCTACAATTATCACTACACTTGGAGTAAGGAACCATCTCACTGTGAACGACAGATAAAGCCTTTTCTCAATTGTAAATCTTCACTAACAAGAGAACATCAATTAAGCAATCCTCTAACGTTGCTATAAACGTTAAACCATTTATTACTCGAATACAAAAAGAGAAGAAAAAAATCATAGTTTTTCGGCGTCCTTGCACAACTTTAAAGGCTCACTCGATTCATGAAATACGTACAAGAGCGAAATGCACTTTAGCGGAAAATATGAACGACACGAACTTGGAGTACTTTACAATTATTTTTCCTTCAAGATTTCTTTATATGAAAGGGCTCATGACTCATGCAAAGTTTTAAAGGGAACCTGACGTCTTTACAAGAAACATGAGCCATAAGTAACTTACTGAACATTAATAAAAACTGTCTTATGTTCACAAGGAGGGAGACTACGCAGGAAACAACAAAATGCAATTGAGTCAAAGGCCAACGTCCACTATTGATATAGTGAAGGTGTAGCCGTAGGAAAAAATTACTTTAGTTTCATTTGTTTATCCTCTTTTAAAAATCCATTCGTGTAATGAATCTCATTAAAAATTCACAATGACCTGCCTTCACACCAGCGGACGTACGCACGATACTCTGGTGTAAAACCGCATTGGCAACTTCCAGTTTTTGTTACGCTAGTCAATACTAATGAAACTGAAACGCAGAGAGGAAAACAATAAAAAGGGAAATCAGGTCAGGAGGTATTAAAAAATCCGTAGAAAGAGCAAGCCTCGTTCTCTCGTGCACCCTGTGATTAAAAGCTTTAACATCTTTCGTAATCTATAACCCCGTAAGGGAGACATTACACGCAATCAAAATAAAAAAGCCCGTCCAAAAAAGTGTAATTATCATCCTTTCATCTGAAAAGATCTTTTTTCACAACTGCCATCAGGTATAGGACAGTGGAAGTTGCAAAGGAGTCCTTTTTCGATTACACACTTCATCAATGATGATGACGATGATGAGCATCGAGTTTTCGAAGAGAGATGAAGACAGCTTTAAAATACTTTTTCATTCTTGACACCGGGGGAACACGGGCTTTTTACCTTTCTAAAATCTAACTCATCACCATCATCACACAAGAACCATGCTATTTCCAATATTGCGAAACGAATCCTAGAGAATTTAACATGACTTTATTTTATTCAATTTTCATCTACATGTTGGAGCCGCCTACACTGGTGAAACCTTTACATTTCTGCGGTTATACCGTCGTCATAGTCTCGAAAAGGATCATCCTAATCACACCAACAATAATAACAATCATCAAGCCTAATGCAATCCTTGTATTGAGCTGTGTAGCCTCATCAGTCTCCTCATAATTCCTTCCAAAGCAATCCAACAGCTTAATTCTCCCCACATGCATTTTTTTTCTTTGCTGACCATGTAAAGAGAATAAAAGAGACGAGTGTGTGTGTCTGCTCGCATGCAGATATTTTTTATATGCGAAAATATTAACGGGGGAAGAGTGAAGACGAACATACACAGGGACAAAGGGAGTTTATCATTTTGATTCCCTTTCCTGTGAATAAAGTGCATGATAGTGTGTCATCTCACAATATCAAAAAGGACTAGGTAGGTACTCTCCTATGTTGTGTGCACATGGCCAACACAATAATGACGATGAGGACGGGCGGATAACGAAAACAATGAAAAGTGATATTATATTTGAAATGGGAAAACTGGGTAGAACTAAACAATATAGTGGGTAATATCTACAAAAATTCTATATAATAAGTCTGAAAAGGATAAATAACAGTGATACACAATGGTGCACATGTAGTAGTAGTAGTGACCGACCTCTCTCCCTCTCTCTAAACAGTAATAATAATGGATGGACAACAATCCATTCTTTTTTTTGTGAAAACCTGTTGCCTCAGTTCTCATAATAAAGCATGCAAGCCATCTCACATAAACAAAAGCCGAAGAGACGAACAGACCTTCACTCCGCTTGTGAACGTACCTCTCCTCTCTCGTTATCTAGGGAATTGCGAAAATGATATAAAAAATATCCTATTCTCTGTATTGCTATCGAGAAACCCTTCAGTGTCTCTTTACCCTTATTACCCACTCTCTACACAGGAGTATCACGACATGTTGAGTAATTTTATACGAAAATTCTTACACTAGAGTAAGAAGAGTAAGGAAAAATTTCATCATTTTCACAGCATCAAAAACTATCATTTTTTCCTCTACAGTCAAACAGAACATTTACATAAAATGCTATCTCTGAAAGTATCACCTTTTAACGATGACAAACATCCCAACCCAATGTATACTCGGTTATGTACCGAGAGCAGAGCGAAAACAATAACAAGAAGAAAAAAAGAGCAATGGCATGCATAATGCAATGCGGGACAGGTTTTTCTATATATTTCATTTTCCACATGAAAATATCGAGGAAACTGGGTTCCTCCTTTGATGGGAGATGTACTTTGCTTTACACCAGGGACAGGGGAGCAAGTCATACTTGATTTTTAATGGTTTGTTAAACGTCCATCACATGTGTTTTTGCCATTTTACAGGTAACGAGGTATATGTGTCTATGTGAGTATACGGCCTACGCTCTACTCCTCTTGCACACCGTTACTCGCCCACGTTTAAGTTTATACTTGTAAAAGCATAAGATACATTGTAGCGCTATGGTAGTGATCATGATGATGGCCATCGCCCTATAAATTTCTCCATAAGCGAACCCTCTCGTTGATGTTGAATTGAAGAGAAAGTGGCTGTTGTGATAATGTCACGTAATGAATCCAATTCCGCTCCCAGTGATTGTTCACTGCCCAGTAATAATCATCATAATAGAGAATTATAAAACTGAATGCCTGCAGCACGGCAGTTTACTAAAGTACTGGGGAGAGAATGATGATTATCATGAATGCGTTTTTTTATCTCGGTTTATGTTACAAACATGCTCGGTGAATTTTTCCTTTCAATTTCAATGATAGCGAAAAGAGGGGTATCATTTTTGTCGACAGTATGAAGGAACTTAACTTCCGGAAATCAGTGTGAATTTCCCCTTTTCTCCTAACTTGAATTCATAAAGTTTATTTCCAACCCTCATCCCCCTTTTGTTCTGCCATAATCATGGCACAACAAGTAGTCTTTTCTTCGAGGAGTATAATATAAAACGTTGCATTTGCCCCTCTTCCCTTGAGCATTTCCCCGATTTTATGTCTATCATTGTGTGAGTGTGAAGCATGCTGAGAGGAGTAAATTGTGAAAAATGTTGACGTGGGAATTTGAGCTTGTATAAATGAAAGCAAATCAGAAGTGACACTTACGCCCTTTTAAAATGTAGATTACTTAGAACGATGACCATAGCAGCATTAAATCGTATGATATCTATGCAATGCATGTATGCTTATTAACAGTCATATGAAATATATGGTTTTGGGTACATCGCATACTATTTAATATTGTAATAATACACAGCTCATTTAATAATTTCCACTTTAATTACCTTTCAACGGTGGCGGAGTAGGCATCACAGGTTTTCTGTCGTCACCCTCGGGTGTCAATTCCCTTTGTTGATGACGTCCGTCGCCCTCTGTAATACATAAAAAATGAAACAATAAATTAGCGACTGTAATCAATCCACGTTATTATTTCTTAATTTTGTTTTTCTTTTCCGTTCTTCATCGCATACCAATTCATTTTATGATTGATTCACTGCAAAAATTAAAGTTTGCCTTTAAGAAAGCAGCTCCATTTCAACTTGTAGGCGGTTGCATTGAAACATGAAATTTCATCAGAGTGTTATTGGAAGGAATGCAAAATTGCAATGCAAACATACCAATAAATGTCTATCACCGGTGTTGATTGCTTTTTGCCTGTCTGTCAGTCAAGCAGTGCGAAACGGCGATTTGTGGATAAAACCTAACGAAAAGTATCCCCATTGACAATGCTTACATGCAACATAGCCATATGTGCCTAAACCAATTCAAGCCTCGTACCTCTCGACCTTACAAATACACTGAATGTAAATGGTTTATGCTAGCAAAAGCTACAAAGAATACCGAATTTATATTACATCCGTAGCTAGTGCACACAATGTGTAAAAAAAATGTTGAGAAAAATAATAGTAGTAATACAATATAATATATCCCTCCCCCCCTCTCTCTCTCCCTCTCTGAAATGCACAAGGTGAGTTACTACATTGTGAAAACCACTCACTGGCAAATCTGTACCATAAGGCCAAATTCCTTTCCCTTTAAAGTTAAAACATGATAATTGCATTTAAAAAACTGATTCAGTCAGTAAATTTTATCATATCGGCGTGATTTAATTTTGATCCTATTAGACCCTTTTATGTTGATACTACCACTACTGAAACATTCTGAATGTATATACAAATATGTTTTCAAGTCATGGATTTTTGCTCCCTTGTTCGTTAAAAAATTGCATGTTTGTAGTGCAATGTAGTGTGTAAACTACACACATTTTTTTATCAATTACATGGCTTGTAGACACATGTAGAATGGATAGTTGTGTGTGAGTGTTTATGTTATTTTACGTTATGCATAAATGAGGCCTGATTTTTTAATCCCTTGACTTACTCCAACGCAAAACAATGTGGTATCGTGTGGGAAATGGTTTATGAGAAGTAAGTATATAGTATACACTGGTAATATTATGTTTTTTTATATTCACTCAAGGAGTCTTTAAATACAGAGATTTGCCTGATGAAACATTTTTCCCGTCAAGGATCAGTGAATAGAACGCTGTAAATTAGCAAGGAGGGAGCCTACGCCGAAGAAAAGTTAGGGAGGTTTGTGCAATAATACCAAATACAATGTAACATTAACACACTGCTGTGAACTGCAATTAAAAAAGTTTGCTATAGTAGAGATCCACATCATATATGGAAATGGGGGAAGGAAATGAGCACGATAAGGATTGAAATCTACAAAATCAAGATTTGCATTTTAGTTGAGTTTTTGGTTACTTATCGGATTCTCATTAGGTAGTCGGCAGCAGATAAGTGAGACTTTTTTATGAGCCATTCCACTCCCCTACATCGTCGGATAAAAAGGTTCTTTTACGATTATCTTTTCTCCCAACTCACCAACTCTCTGAATCAAATCATAAGGGAGAAGAAGGCTGTAAAAATGTTAACTATGCAAAAAATACGCAGTGTGTACCCATGCATGGATTCATACACACAGAGATATTGCATGTAGTTTAGGCATACTGAACTACACTACTTTCACAGATTTGGATAGCACCACCTCTGGCAAACACAGACATATGCTGCATAGGATTGCATGCATGTGTGGCATAATGCATACTTATCAAATCTCAGCTCTAGTTATACTTAATAATAATAAATTAACAGAGAACTGGGCTTGGCTCCTGATTTCAGTTTTTTGTGTCGCATGAAAAGTGAATTTGCGTCGAAATATGTTTAACTTTTAACGTTAGTTGTGAAAAAAATGAAATAAGATTTGCGAGAAAAATAATATTCATGTTGATTATGGGTGCTCCTTCAATACGACACTGCTCTGATTACTTTTTTTCAGAGAAATTTTATTATTATGAGTGCACAGCAATCTGACATAATTCATTCGACGTGCAGACAAACTTGTGTGGTGTCGAAAGTCTTATTTCTTTCGTTTTATTCCTATATCTCGTTTATGAAGGGCCTGTCAGTATTTTTGCCAAATTCGGAAATTCATGCTAGCCCTGTCTGAGAAAAAAATGATATAGTTAAAAGGCCATATAAATTCGTAATGGTTAAGTTATGCAGAAATTGAATTTTTCACAAGGGATAGACACACGGCATAACTATAGCATAACGTGTCTTATTAACTGAAAACGATGAACACACGTACCAACCAATGACATCATGATAACGATGTATTATAAGACACGAAATTTCATGAAATGAAAATCCTTCGTGCCCTCCTGGTCTGGTGGATAAAGTGCTAAAACTTTTACAAAAATGAGTCCCACCACCAGTACCACTTGACGTAGATTGCAAGTTTGCAACAACAGAAAACCGTAACTTTGTAAAGCTTAATGTGAGGCAATAAAATTTTTTCATGTCTCATCTTTTTTCCTCCTAACGACCATAACTTTCTGAATGAATGATGGCACAAGTAACAAACTTTCTACAAAAAATACATCCTTTGTGGATTACCCACTTACTTGGTTGCGTTATGCCTCCTTCATTATTTCAAAGTGACAACCGACTTTGTCTTTTGTTTTAAAAATCATTAAACTCCGAGAAGCCCATTAGTTAAAGGGAATTTACTGTAGTATGGCATCATCTACAATTAAACATACTTCCTCCTTGAGCGCATGCATTTAATCAAAGAGGAGGAAAATTATGCAGATTTCCATTTTAATTAACCTAAGTCTACTCTCATTTACACGGTGGGGACCGCGTGTGAGCTCAATTGACAATAAAAAGTTTCAAATTCAAATACAGGGTGCATTAATGACAGGATAATGTATGCCGTGTTGAGGTTTCTGGGACTATTTTCCCATCACTTTTTCCATCTCTCACAACCACCCCCATATTCAAATCGTTTCTTCCTCCCCTTTCCCATCCAATCTCTTATTCTGATGACGTTGTGAAGTGTTTGTCCCCTAGAAATTTCATGTACGAAGCAAACAAGCTCCACTTGACTGAGACAAATATACGCATATACGAATCCTCATGCAATACATTTATTCATGAAGTTTTGTAACTCCACCAAGAGATGATGAAAATATACTGGGAAAAGGCAAGAAGTTGATGTGAGTCATGTCATCATCATGAAATCATCTCAAGCTGAATAAGCATCCAAGTCAAGCTGTAGTTTTAGTTGTAGCTTACATCATACATGCAAACTTCCAACAAGAGAAGAGAAATCGCTCAACAGTTGTGTGCCCAGAACTTATTTTTCTGTTGACGCACCGACTCTCATCCTATTTCTCCAGTGGAATGGGGAGGAGAGGGATTTAGAGCAGAATATCATATACATCAAAAGTTCCTTTCGTTTTTTTTCAGTTATTTTGTGTACAAGTTGAAAAAGTCTGTAGACCAGAGCAGAGAAATAAAATGTCTGTTCCGGACTTTTATCCTTTCACAAATCCTCATGACAAGCCCAATTACCAGACAATATCCCAATTACAGAAGCTAATAAATAAAATTTCCCAGTCCACCCGATTACAATGAATGGGATGATTTGATACTGGTACGCGTCTGGCGGTTGGCTTAATGGTGGGTCGACTCATCTTTCGTATTCATAGTGTCATATTACCACCGTCAACCGTGCACAAGTTCTCCCACCAGCCGAAAGGCAGATACAATAAAGCCAAAAAAAGAATATCATCATAACGCTTTTGTCCCTCTCCATTCCGGGCATTCATTTCATAGACAAGCCTGTATGAGATTTTTGTGAGTGGAATGAAGTGGAGAAGGTGGCTGGAAACGAAACGTTCTTTTGTAAAGGATGCTATGCATGTCACACAAACACTTGGCTTGTTCCAAGCGTCATGTTTTCTAATAACAGTTTACCCATCCGGCGGATAAAAAAAGTGGTTGGAGCATGACGGGCAGCATACTTCGCATTGAAGGAAAAAAAGTTATTTAAAAACGTAAATAAAGTTGAGCACACAGACACACATGGAGATTTCGAGAGCAAGTGCCCTGTGTGTCATTTGAAACCAAAAAAGTCATTCCACTTCAACTCCCACTCCGGATAATGCACGCTTCATTAACATGCAGACAAGGCGAGGCTTCACAAAAGACTTAAATCCAGGCAGATAATATTTCACAAGGAGGAAAGAAGGGGTTGAATACAACTCTCCATGCCGTGTCTCTAAATCCGCATCATTCTAAAGAGTTTAGTATGATTTTCCGGTGGTCGAATCAAATATTTGAGGATGACGCAAGTCAACTCATTTAATGGCCAATTCCAGTTGACATTTCACAAATATGTGTACAACCTGTTGCTCAAAAAATGAGGATGAATATAACTGTAGCATGTTGATGATGATGTACAGACGAAATGGGTTCATAGTAGAAAGTTACACAGATGTTTAGGGTCATATCATAAACGATTTCATAACGACACAAAAAAATCCATTTCCAAGTTAACTTTCTACATCATCACTTTAAAGTGTCACGGGCAATTCAAATCACCCATTTAGAAATACTCGAAATGTTTTATGTGAGGAACAAGACAAACAAATTCCTCCCGAATGCCACACACCAATTATGCAGAATCGAAATAATCGCAATCATCATCATAAAATTACCACTCCAAGCCATCAACTAATCTCCATCCTGGTATTTTCACATTAGGAATACAATGAAGAGAAAAAATAAGGTTGTATGGAAAAAGGATGCAATGGAATAGTCATCATCATCATCCTGAATACTTCCCCCAGAGAAAAAAAGTTTTATATATATCAAGCCTCTGGAGAGAGTAGCAAAGTGTCAGAATATACACCCAGTGAAAAATGACTCTTTGCTAATGGACCTTTTCCTAGTATAATGATTAGAGTGAATCTGTTGGGTAAACGAGTGCATATTTCGGAGAGCATGCAACAGGTTTTAAACATTTGAGACGACTCATGCTGCCCAGAGAGCAACTCTTTTATACAGATTTAAAAAGCGGAGGAGGATCAAACATCCGCCGGGTTCTTATTCACGACACGCCATACATCCACTTTCCACACCACTCTATATCCTCAATACCCACCAGCATACCACCATGATCAGTAGAATACTCTCATATCGTGTCGTCGACACGTCCTCACAGCTCATATCAGGAAAAAGAAAAAGGAAGCTCTGCCTTTTCAATCTCACTTGCTCGCAATCCATCCATTTGACGTGATGGTGTTTCTGCTCTTAGAGCATTAAGCAAACAGCAGGACCTTTCCATTTATCATGCGCTCAGCTCTTTCCACTGGAATCTCTCCCTCTCTCTCTGCCTATTATCCGCTTCTTTTTTCCTCCCATCATGCCATGGATGGCGCTCTGACGATGAAATAATGCAAGTCGTGTATTTACCGTGCCAGCCAGCTTTTCTGTGTGCATAATAATGTGGACTTTGCTCCCTCCCACAAAATACTGGAAGGAGGGAGACCAAACTTATTCCCGTCCAGTCCGGTTCGGCTTAATTTTATTTGCCCTTCTTTTGCCCGACGTTCTGTTCTGCAAATCACTTTTCCTTACACAGACACGAAAAAAAATCTCAACCACTTGCCTTCATCATCATCATCCTAACTCTCTCTCTCTCTCTCTCTCTCTCTCTCTCTCTCTCTCTTATACATAATAATGCGATGCGTGTCTACTCCTATGTGATATGTACGTCGTCACTTCGTGCACAGACACACACATGGCGATATTTTTATGCAATGATACTATTAGATCCCTGCTAACTTTTTTCCTACCATTTCCAGTCGACGTTATCGTCGTTTCCTCCTTTCTACACAATGAAATGTGAATATTTTTTTAGCGTAGCGCAGTCTGTTGTTCTATATTACTCCGGTTTGTAGGCATTTTGGGATTAGTCCACACACGGTTGGTAGTCATGCGGTGATGCGAAGTTGAAGAAAAAAAACTATTTATCTATCATCATCAGTAGGAGGGAATTTCTCACAGAGAAAATTCTTATTTGATATTCATTTGTTCAACGAATATACCTATTACAAAGACAAAACAGACGAGTGTCTGTGTTCTCTACTTATAACGGATTTCGTAACTATTTTAATCCGCTTTTTTCCTTATTGCAATGAATAAACAATATTTTTCTCCGTGTTTGGTCTGGCAAGTAGGGAGATGAGGAGAGATATTAAATAAAACTAATCATTTTACTGCTCTACATTGAAAACATGCGTGAAAAGCTATTTTTCACTTTATACACCCTTTTATATTCATTGTAATCAAATCAAATCAAGTTCAACTAGACTTCTTTATTTTTTTGTGGTTAGGATTCAGGCTGAATGGTGCGTCTGTGCGAAATAAACTGAGCTTGTGCTCGTAGACGTAATAAAGAATTAATTTAGATAACATTAAAGGATGCGTGAATGCCACTAGTAAAAAAATCGTATTCAACCCAATGCAATAATATGAGCATACATTTACTTATGTTATGTGCTTTCATAGTCATCAATGGATCTTTGTTGTTGGCTGTGAGTGAAGGACGCTCAAGCAGTGAGAACGATGTCAGGTAGGGATATATCACTGATATAAGCTTACGTGATGTACATACATAACTTCTTTTTTGCAAATAGGCATTCTCATCTCATCCTTCATGGGCAATAGTTTTTTGCATAAGAAATAACGTCGGAACATCGGAGTCATGGAAGTGGAAAAGCGGAGTCGATCTCTAGCGCAAGAGCACTTACTCACGAAAGGAGAGAAAAACATATTATGAATAATAATGATATTGTGTCTGAAGTAAGATCAAACAAGTAAACAGTAAGCGGAGAGAGGTATACTGCGTAATAGATATTTTCCTCGGGGAGCAGGAATTATGCTAGAAAAATTCCTCCAGACTCCCTCAGTATTCAGTTTACAGCACACCGCCATGTTTTTATGGCTGGTTTATGAATACACGAATGAGACTACCGCGAATGGCACAAGTTGACTCAGCGATTTTTTAAGCGTCGACGACGGTGGCAGTGGTGTAGAGGTTATTGGAATAATTAGTGAAAATGGGTGGATGATGATGCAACTGGGAAATTTCCCTACTCCAGTTACCACCAATACCATGAGTGTTCCTCTCTGCGTTTTCACCATTAAAAAATCCAAATTAATTTATGAAATGCCAGAACAAGGCCGGTGAGTTGAGTTTCCATATGTAGTTTACAGTTTGCTCAGAAGCCACTTCAGTATGTCAGTGGTTTCAAGTTGGCTGAACTATACGAAACATATGCTCCAATGCTCTCTAATGTTTAGGGTTATTTTGTGGTGATAAAGATAATATAGGAAAGTGTAGTTGTTCAACTACCCCAAATAAAATACTGGATATTGAGCTGATGATCTGATGAGCTATACAATTACTATTCATGACGAAGACCAAAAGAAGGATGGACTGACCCTGTTATGTTGGTTAGAAGCTGATGTGTTCATACTGTTAATCTGATACACGTGTTTCATATAAATAAATACGAAATGGCTTGGCTTGAGTAATAGAGAAATTGGCGATCAGCCTTTCTCGCTATTGGACATTAACTTTTATGGACATTTTACATGTAATAATGTGTGATACTTATTTTTTAACATGGGACTGAGATGAAAATTAATTAAGTTCATTTTTAATGTTTGCATACGAAAATATTTTCTTAGATTTATCCTATAAATTGATGGAAAATTAGAGGCAATAATTACTTCCCAATGTCAGTGTGTGGAACGTGATGTTTTCTTGTTAGACGAAATTAGTTTTTCAACGCGATACATTTACAAAAGGATATAGTTATTTTAACTAAGGAAACTGAAAAGTACAGGATTTAATGTGGAGTCTCATCCGATTTAACGTTCACAGCCACCCGTTTTCTCGAAAAAGGAAAATTTTCCTCTTTTTTCCCTTTGCATTTTAGTTTTATCCTTGCGGGGAATGATATTGAAAAAACGTGTTTACGCACATACCCACAAAAAATGCAGATAACATATTATATCTCCTCATGAACTGTCATTCATTTCATGCACCTAAACCGAATACCGAATTCCCACCCCTGTCTATAATCATATCATCTTGAACAACAAACCATTCAAACTCTCAAGTATAAAATCCGTTCCTCACTACGACGCAGAAGAGATATAGAATAGTACCTTGAAAGTGGAACGCTGATAATTTTATATATTTTTAAAAATAATCTTGAAACCTCCAGTATAAAATTCACGGGCCCAGATACGTCGTCTTGACCTTAAAAACTCATCATTCGTATCGTATCAATCAAAATAGTACCAATCCCACAACTGGAATAAGATCAGAAGTGGTTTTGCTCTGAATGCGAAATATGGGATGGAATCTTCTCCTGACTTTTTCATACATTTTTATTTTTTTTACTACAACAACTCCACGAAAATCATATGCTTGCTGGGTAAGACGTCTTGTTTGTGATATATCCTTTCTTGAGAAAGACCAAATGGCAATAATATTTTTCTGAAAACTACAAGGGAAAAGGATACACTGAATAAATAAGCACGTCGTGCCGCCAGCGAGTTTCTATTTGCATAAACTTTGCACTATTCCTCTCGGCTTTACTCCAGTCAAAAAGATAATATAAGGGGAATATGGCTAATCTATGAAAAATATCATCATCGTGTTATCTAAATGAAATATTGTGAAATCCTACAAGTGGCTTGTCTTCTGAGTTCCAAAAAGTACACCGATGATCATGTTGGTGACCAAATAAAATGACAAAGTCGGTGACTTCCTTTTCAAGACAAAAGGGCATCATTCAATCTTGATCATTATACCATCTTTCATCAACAACATCTTAAACCAATACACCGTTACATACACCGTTACTAGTGCGGAAATAAAACTGAGGAACGAGGAGAATGCTCTCTGTAAAACATGAAACGATTGCCAATAGGAAGTATAAATTGATATAATTGCAACAGTACTTTGGCCTGGCCTAAATAAAAAAAACACTAGAAATAGGAGAAAAATCCAAATTGCTCAATCGCCATTCCATGTACTCAATAAAAAAACAATTATGCAAGCTAAAAGAAGCAATCCAGAAGGAATACTTTATGGCAAACATTTTATAAGGGGAACCGCAGAGATGGAAGGAAACCAGGACAAAATACATGAGCACGTCATCATATCCTCACCCTCTCCTCCATTCCATGGGTGGATCTAAATCTCTTTTCAAGTGACTGTTATAATAGGCCGAGTGTAAACTATACGCGGTATAGTATTACCCTGTAAAAACTGGTCACTCAACGAATCTCAACAATAATCTGCTTTCTATACGGTTTTACTCACAAACACCATCATTTCTTTCCATCGCGGGCATATAAAAAGAGAAGAGGATAGCATGTATGTTTATTTTCTAATTGAACCACACGGCCTAACCAGAACAAACGGTTCTTTGAAAGTTGGCAGAGAGAGGGAGAAAAAGATTAGAATGTATCTGACTTGTAATGATGATTAAGACGATGAGTATATTTACTTAATTCTCTCTCGGGCTGAGAGTTTCCACACTATTGAAAGTCAGCAATAAATGACTGATTCACAAAATCAGAATAATTATTTACGTTATTCACGTTCTGAGCGGTTGGGGCTTTAAATTGTTTCAAAAATATTATCTCTTTCAGTTAAGTGGTAATTCAGAATGAAATGTAGGAAGAATGATATATGCGGAAAAATTGGAACATAAATTTCCTCACGGGATGCATATGTTGTAGACTTTAAAAAATAATAACTAACCCTCATAATGAACTTCCAATGAGACAAGACAGATACGTACGTTACATAATGGCAGGTTTACTGGATTACATGAAATGGTTTTAATCTACAGCCGATGAGGAGCATGATGATGACGGGTCAACTCAAATCTGACTTTTTGCACTGGCGCCTAAAGTCTTCATAGAGATCGTGATTAATCCATCCATCCTACTTTGAATCCCTGAGCTAAGGCAGGATGCTGGAGCAAAATATTATTTTTCTTGGAAATGTGTGATTCGCCATTTAACACATTCCCTCTAAATTATTATTTTCTTTGAAAGCAGTAAAATCCTGTATTACAAGATAAAGGGTCTGGATTTGGAATAATTATTTTCAAGACTGAGCCATTTACTCTGGGTTTAAAACAATAAAATGTCATCATCCTCAACACTCTTTCTTTCAAATTTGTTTTTTCGGGTAGGTGTAGGTAGATACGAAAATTGATATTTTGAGACGTGCTGTCTCTAGTAAACTTTTGTTTCACGAGAAATATGAGTCGGAGTCACCGTCACACCACCCATTCATGAAAGGAGATAAGGAAAATATGTCAATCGAGTCGTCGTTACACACTAAAAATTTGCCAATGGTACCTAAACATCTGCAGATATGCCCTTGATTGGCTATTTTCTTTGCAAACTTCGTCACCCATCTTATGCACAATGCTCAGCAACAAGTAAATATAAATCTCGGATGAAAACGCACGTACACCGTAGACTCTCCGTGCCTACATGGTATAGCCCTTGTTTTGAAAATTACGTAAACAATCAGAGCACGCACCCTGAAATGGGATCATAGGGATGAAGACAACCTTAGAAAACAAATTCTCTTTTCGTTATCAATCCCACCAACACGACAAGATAATTCCACTTCTTCTCCTGCATTTTTATTTTATCCTAAACATATGTGCACCTTACTACCTTCTAGCAGCAAACCTTGAAAGATTCTTATGGGAATTCTCATAAAGGAGTGTACACATTCTTTTCTTGGTTTTCTGCAAAAAGTATGGTTAACTCCCGTCATAATTGAATTCAACCGCATTAGCAACAGGTTTTCGAGGTCATCATCAACAGCGTAGCCTTCGGACCGTGCTTTTTGATGAAGCCGAGAGAAAAGTATGTGTAGTTTAGCACACGCGCGTTAAAAGCGAGAGAAATAATGGGAATGGAGTGCATTGAGAAGGAGAGACATACAAGATACTTTTATTACCATCAACATCATCATTATCCTCCATACCTGACAATATATCCGCGTCCTTTGACTATCTCCACTTGAAACTATTAAAAAAGCTAAAAGGAACAGTAAAGATTATATTTTTCCTTCTTCTCTGTCTCTCTCTCTCAACGTGAGCACATCTCTCACATCATATTTCACCATATTATAAATACCCCGTCATTCCCATACAAGCAAATCCCAACTGACAATGTGGACATTGTAGGCTCACAAGACTAACTTTTAGTTACACTTTAGTGCGTAAGAATATTACCCACAGAAGAAAAAAAACAAACATTCAATTCAATGCCCTTCTTTCACAACATCATGTTATATAGCAAGTAGTATTCAGCACACGCATGAAAAAAAATCTAAACAAGCATTCACAAGCGCTGGCTGTATTTACCTTATAACATGGAATAAATATCTTTGATGAGGTTATCACAAGTGGTTCCAAGGGAAGACGTGTATTTATATACCTACATATTTTACACGAATGTAATCAGATTATATTCATTAAATACGCACAGTGGACTGTTACGTTGTGCACTGCGTGAATTTAGAAAGGCAAGTATGGAGTGGACATCGTTTCATATTGCACTGTCTGGCTCTCCACATTCCTACACTGTTTCTTTAAACTGCAGACTTGCAGACTCTCTTTCATGAGATGAGAGAGACATGTTCACATCAATACAAAGTGGAGGAGGGTATATAGAATGTACCTATGCAAGATTTACAATTAGTGAATCAGCTTGTTTCATTTCTTACATGAAGGCAAGCACCGAGCCGCAAAAGTAGAAAAGCATGTGTTATTTAGTTCTGCTAATCATAATGATGACAGATAAGGAGGCAAGGTGAAATGATGTGGTACAAAAATGTATAATATATGTGTATTTATGTGCATACGCAAACATTATATATCAGAGGAATACCTCCTATAAGGATTGTAGTAGGTATCGTGTATCAGAGAGAGAGAGAGAGAGAGAGAGAGAGGATGTAAACATAGGCCAAACAGACACACACACACACAAAATGTAGTAAACTCATGGCTTAGAGGCATCTCACAAAGGTTTTCATCTTGAAAGAGAGGCTGGTTCTTGTGTACCTGTTTTGTTAGGCATATATGCCATGATTGCATCTAAAACAGCCAGAGAATGGCTATTTTCTGGTACCTCTTTCTTCTTTTCTTGTGCGAGGATTTTTGCACACTTTACTGGGTTCGTTTCAGAGAGAGAGAGAAGACGGCAAGCTATGTTGATTCGAGTTACTGCATGCTCAAAGAATACTGATGATGATGATGATGATGATGAATATAATTGTGAAATCTCATTTTTTCCTTAGCGGAGTTTGGATGAGGTTGCTGTTGGCATGCTTGCTTACTGACTTGGTTGTAGAAAATGTGTGTCATGACAGCAACAACACCACTAATCAAGCCAACTTTGCCCAAAATTTTAACAAGGTTCTTCTCCCTCTTCTCTGTAGAAGTTGGAGTGCTGGGTAGAGGAGAACCATGTGGTTTGGTAAGTTGTGAGGATATGAAGTATTTTTTTCTTCATATACTATGAGTGTTCTTACAAGATTCATCTTCGCTCTGGTAAAAAAAAGAGTTAATGGGGGACGAGGGAGCGTTTGTAAAAAAATATACGGGCAACCAACCAGGCTGCCCACTAATGAAACAATGTTTGCGAGAAACTCTCCCTGTTTCTTTTCTTCTTGAGATTCATTCAATGCATGTATATACAGGGGGATTTTTTTTTCAATTCGCAATATCTTATATTGAGCGGATGATGATGCAAGATTAATCTTTATTTAAAGAATAATATCCTTGAAAATAAAGGATCGAAAGGGGCTACGGGACTGACGGATATTTCACTTAAATTTACTACAGCTGCCATTTATAGAAAATGAGTTTATTCCTAGAACTGTAACTTGATTTCTGTCCTTATTTAAACATGGTTGCATTTGACATTTCAATTTTCTAATCTTGAATTCACCACAACTCTATACTAAATGATACTGCCAAGTGTTTACTTTTAGTCATGTAAAGGACACCGATAAAAAAATCGTGTTCAGAGCAACCTTGGCCAGTCAACGGAGTTGAAAATAATGTTAAGTTGCAAAAGTGAATTAAGAAAATAGAAGGATTTCAAGATGAATGGATCAGTTTTCCTCCTTTACAGTGCACATTTTGTACTGCTTTTGTGATTTCACGAGGCATTATATGCCCTTTCCTTCGTCTTGGCATTACGCGTGTGTCTATGAATCCACACATAATCAAATTGTTGCATTCATTCAGACTACAATTCTAACTTTAAAGTGGCACTGATAGCGAATGAATGATGAACAATGCATGGACAGTTGTAAATAGAGGTATAAAAGGGATAGCAAAAAATACACTGCAAAAGGTATGTATTTAAGCTGATTATGATTAGGCTCAAGGGAAGGAAGGCTTTTTATAAAGTTCGCAAGTAAGTGACATTTACCATTAGCTTTTAAATTACAAAGTAAATCATGTACATATTCGGTCGGAGTGAAAACGCCCTTAGACAGATAAAATACCAGGCAGTGAGGAAGAAGACATGACAGCAAAAAAAACTTTTTTTCTGCTGACTCGCTAGAAAAATGAAACAAAGTCTCGTGGTTGAAACACGCCCCCTATGAAAACAAAAAATCGTGAGTCTGACGAAACACCACCACAGTTCCGAACCCAAAAAGTCAGATTTATTCTGACTAAATTGGGATCTAGGGCGGCTGCCAGCTTTACACTGGGACTTAATTACTATTCCTTAAACAGGGTTACATCTATATAGTTATTTTACGGATGATATTTGATATCATGGCGAAATTGCATTTTTAAATTTTCTTCATGAATTTCCTCTACAATCAAATAAATGCCACCTGCAGATCGATCCTTGCTGGGTTTCACTTCTACCCGTCCACTGGCGTCTAACATCAGCGTTTCCGACCAAAAGGAGTTTAAGACCAGAGCCATCATCATCATCATCGTATGAGATACTTTAATTTCATCGAGTATATCATTATTATTACAACTAGAGCCAGCTTCCTTTCTACTCTTTGTTTACACGTCCGATTCTCTTTCAGCTCCCTCCCAGCATACCAGTTTCTCTTTTTTCGCACTGCATTGTTATCCACAACGGAAGTGTGGTTCAAGCAAATTGCCGCAGAAATTATATACGACTTGTAGCTACTCCACCTTCGGTTTTCTTTTATACTTTTTACGTAGGTATACCCAAATCCTGTACGTTTACAAGTTGTTGTACAACCAGCAGTTTTTTTTTCTTCATTTTCAGCACATTAAGTGTAGTTGGATGTGCAGGTATCTCAAAAGATATAAAAAAGCAGGGACTGATAGTGGAGGTTCGATGATAAGAATCGTAAAAAGAAGGAGACCGAGAAAATTAAGGACATTGTGTGACATGATTAAGGCCAAATCCGCTCAACAATGAGAAACCTCTCACATAAATATATCATGTGAGCAAGAATAAAGGGCTTCTTGAAGCAGTCTACACAACCCTGTACGCTTCCACACACACACACACACACACACACACACATGACAAGTGACGACGACGCTTACAGCAGACATGTATTCCGTTGAACAGAGAAGGAGCTGCAAGGTTGTCGCTTAACCGACTTCCCACTCACTGTCGCTTTCCTAACCCATCTGATTAAAAAACAGCACACTGAAGAGAGCTACCATGGCGGGGATGCAATTTTTACATTCCTCCTATCATCCCATGATACAGCACAACAGAAAAAACGAACACATTCACTGACGATGACGACGTTCATCACGATGATGATATGACGGTATTGTAAGGAGAGTTGAGAGAGAGGTTTGATATGAAAAAAATGAATATAAATTTTTGCATCGTTCACTCTCTTCTGAGGGATGAGGCTTATAATGACGAAGGGATTTCGCAATTACCCATTTCAGGGCAGCCCCTGGTTTGCTAGGGGCTCGTTTGTCGTTCTTTTTTTATTTTGACTCACCCTGCTTGTCAGGTTTACATGTGCTAGCTTGGCCTGCTGTCTCAAGCCTGAATCATGATGGTAAATCACCCAGTTTCTCTCTCATCATCATTTACAATTTTATATTAGTTGGATACACACATTGTGATTATGAGATGTATTGTAAGGCAGCCATACTGAGGTTTGCTTGATGTTCCCTGCCCCTGGCTTTTTTTGCAAGTATGCCCTTCTTCTTTCGACATCCCATGGACAAATCTTGATTGTTTAATGGTGGCAACTCCTCAACCGGTCGTTTTCAACGTATATCCCTGAAGCCTCTCTCAGTGACTGAGAAGCTGAAGGGAAGGAATTGTATAAATGAATGGAGCTATTCCTGCACAAATAATAATGAGAGCGGTGTGCGGCGCTGTCGAATAAGAGACCACGACAAGTGCAGAAGATGGCCCTTCAACATGCAAATTCCGAAAGGTGACATATTCTCATCATCATCATCATCTCGCGAATCTATCAATAGACTGGCATTCACACTCTCAATTTTTATTTTTCTGATGCACCTCTCATCATCTTGAGAAGAGCCTTTTTTCAAATGGGAAAAAATAAATGAGACACGACGAGTCCTCAGGGTCTCAGCGTGCATTACGAATCATCCTTTCCATGCTCATTTTCAATATCTCCGTTGTTCTTGAGAACAAGTGAAGTTTTATAATGGTATCCGTACATAAATGGAAAGTTGGAAATGGTTTCGTGCGAAAAATTGTGAAACATTACAAAAACTCCTTTTGTGTACGCGGATCAACAACGACGTAGTGAGTAAATCCCCCACTTGTATGAAATCCCCGATGATTATATACGAGATAAGAGACGGGATAGTTTTCTCAATAACATGGTACATGTTTTCCTCATAAGACGTGTTATCATTGTGCAATTTTTTATACTGAAAACTGCCCCGAGCCATGACTAGAGAGAGAGCCGAATGCAGGTAATTCGGTATTCGTGGTGGTGGGGTGAGAACACAGAGGAACTCCTTTTGTCGTGGTAGCTAAATGGCATGGTCATTTTACACTGACGTGGCGGATATGAAAATTGTGCATGGTGGATGGATGCATGCATGAAGTAATATTTTACAGCTGGGATGATGGAAACAATAGGAATCCTTTGGGATTGGTTATCTTTAATGAAAAGTGTTGGTTGCATGATTGTGTCTAACAAAATTTTCTCGGGTCTCAAAAACAACTTTTAGTAAGGAGAACCTCACATCTTGAGAGTGGGAATGGTGCCATGATACAAGTTTTTATATACGAGCCTCATCTTTTTCCACAAATAAATTGCTTTTTTGCTGGACTCTTTTCAACTCCTCAATATGGCATTGCATTTGCACAACCAGGTGGGTACCGGATGCCCAACCTAGAGTCAGAGTGAATTCGCGAAATAAGATGAATCACGCTTGGACCATGAATACTGATTAAGAGCAGTCCTCTCTTTCCTAACCCTCCTCTAGTTCCGTATCGAGTACCCTCTGACCAAACCAGATTTTCTCTGGTCGACTTATGATTTACATGTACAAGGAGCGAGAAAGGGAGGTTGATAAGAAACCATCATTTTTCGCGACTGGCTCTCTGCCCACAGTTGACGTAATAACCTGTACCTTGCCTAGCTTGGCAGAGATACATACCTAGAGAACGTGCAAACAATTAAAAAAGCTCGTCCTTCCAATTTAGGTTACTGTGTGACCAGCGACCATTTCACTCGCCTGAGAAAAAACGATAATATTGACGACAGGCAAACAAAAGGAGTTTCATGGAAGAGGGAAAAATAATAATGACATGCGCAACATGGGATAAACAGGCATTCCACTTGAGCATAAGATTACACCATCACCGCCGTTCCCGTGATTTCTTTAGGTGGAATTTTTTTTGCATTTGTGATTCTATGACAACAACATTCACCACGAGGAATAGAATACTTAGGTATGAAGAAAAAGTGCGCAGATTTTTCCTTTACAACATACTATTTATCCATTGTGAATACCTTTCATTATTTTTTCTCTCTCTCTCTCTCTCTCGAGACAGCACAATTCTTCTCTTACCATCTTTTCTTACCTAGTCATTTTACTGGTTGATTAAACCGCTTGCCTTTCCTATCTCACCCATTTACAACATCATTTTCCTTTCGGAAATCCATCCACATTAAAGTATTTATCATTACGAGCCCGTGAGACACTGTCTGCTTTATGGTGAAGTGTGCAAAAACGAGAATCTGGTTTTTTATACGTCGTCTTGCTTTTTCCTTCATTTGTAAACAACTCCTCCGCTCATTTCTCACAAGAAATGGACTTTTGAACTTCAGGAAAAATATTCTTTTAGACTGGCTGCCCCACTGAACTATATATTTATAGAATTTAATTGCTACACTGTAATAAGCCTTTAGCCAGCAATATATCACGATGGTGGAGTTTGGAACGTTGAATTAGGTAGATTTTTTTTTCTTCCCTTGCCATACCAGCTATCCTACCTTTCCTTTCCATATAAGAAATAAAATAATATTTCATGGATTCAAGAGCCCGTAAATATGTATCCTCTGTACAATTCCATGTTTACGAAGACTTGGATTATTACCCACATTGAAAAACCTGACGTGTGGAAGAATATACCTGCGTGGAAAATCACTAAAGTTGGCCAGGCAAGAGTACCCAAACACGTCACCGTACCATCACCATCAGCTAGAGTGAATTCCGTCATTTTGAAAAGCTATGTGTGCATGCTTCACTTTCTGCACTAGAGACGCTCTCATCGTGGCGTGAACACTAAGGGTAGAGATACAATGTTTCCTTGCATGGTTGTGTCATTTTTTGCTGAGGCTTACGTTACAATTGTGGTGGTTGAAAGGGACAAAAAATGGATGAAAAACTTCCTACATGAAATGACCCTGAGTGTATGTAAATGTGAGCAAAAACCGGGTAGGTAGGCTTGCTAGATATTTTTCAAACCGTCTGGACAAGCATGCACACACTAACTATTGGATTACACAATATATTTAGACATGCTTGTAATTTTGTAGGTACTGGACACAGCTATATTTAGTACATAATGTCACAAAAAGGTAGACCTGAGATGTGTGTCTCGGATGATGAAAGTGAGTATAATCTGCAGTAGTCAGTATACAATGGATACTGTCTAAGTCATTTTCACAGTGAGTAATTTCCCCTTTTCAAATTCTCACAAATACGAAAAAGCTTTATAACATCTGCCGTAAAGTCTTAATCGTGCATGGTTGTTTTTTTGTTACATTTGTTGTCACAATATACACCAGTGTCGAATTGCCCAAGAGATGAAAGCGAATGAATAAAGTGAAATCGGAGCTGTTAAGCTAGAATTCCGTAGGTGGAACAGAGAGCAAGAAAGGACACACGGTATGTGTTTCTGGTAGCATAAGTATATTCAGATTGTTTTTTATAAAGAACCGCACCAAAAACTACCCCACCCTTGACTGAAAAAACTAAATGTTTGGATTTGAGGTTTTCTAGTTTGTTATTATATTACTTTACACAATTTCTTTTACCCGGAGAAATGTTACGTTAGAATCTTTTTTTAGGAAAAAAATGTAACCAGCTAGGATTAATATTTCACCTAGATTAGTGGGAAATCCACTCTTAAAATCTAAAATTGGTCCAATGACATTGATAAGTTAACAGGCGGAGCAACAGGTGGACAGAGGAAACAGGGTTGTCAAAATTTTCATGCATCGGAGCTAGCAGCCTACACTCAAATCTCGTATACACACCCTGGTTGCTCGTGTGAGAGCTTGAAAACTGAACAAAATTCCTTATATTTTCGTGCCAGCCATCCCTCCATACCTAAATAAATTTATATTCGTGTATAATCCACACGGCATCTATGAAATCACACTACTGACTCAGAACAAGCAATACGCAGACGGTGAAGCCAAGTTTCACTCTGAAATGGAAGGAGGTGAGCAAGCTTGAATTAAAGTAGACGACAAAAAAGCATCATTATTGAAAAAATCCTTTTGTGAGTAAGTGAACAAGGTGCAGAGTGGAAAGAGGAGAGCAAGTGTAAGAATCGGTTAGAAACATCCTGTCAGGTAAGTCAGCTAACCTAGAAAAGAGTTGAAAATCTCCCTCCCTCCTCCCTTTATAACCTGTTATGTAGCCAGAGAGAAAAAATATGTACAATCATGAAAAAACTTCACCTTATTATTCCTCCTGCTTATATCTTTCTCCTATCGCTAAAAACCGCTTTGCTCAAGGGTTTTCACAGCAGCAAGTCAGCAGATGAAAAAGGGATGCTGTGATGAAGGAGAAAAACCTGTGCTTGTACGTAGAAATCTCTTTACAATGATGACTACATGTATGTCGGCTAATGTCTCGGTTGCTTCGGTGGAGGAGGTGGTAGTGCGGTGGTGATTCGATGCTACACTTACATTAAGAACTCTCTCGCAATCAATGTGTAGGCTTGCTCAGGTATGTAGGTACGTTATGCTTCTAATCTCAATTGCCTCATGCACTCTCTCTGCCAATATACTGCAGTAATATCATTCGAAATCCTGAAAAGCCAGTATTGACGGGGTAAAGAAGAAGAGATGCGAGATCGGGAAATTTCATAAAGTGAAGAAAATGGGAATAGGTCGTTTCTCAATCTTGGTTAGCTAACTACTCATCATTTCGATTCAATTTAATGTGAGGAAAACAATCGACGGAGATTTTGATGACGGCTTATTATTATTACCGATGTGATGTGGATTATTATATATTTGAAGGCGAGCATTATGCCCGTCTTTCGCTCAGAATGTTTGTAGAAGAGGGAGGAAAAATCACCTGGAATTCCTAAGCAATCAAGAATACTGTAAGTGGTTGGAGGACGTGAGAAGAGAGAATTGTAAATCCGAGTATACAAGACGTGTTCGACGGAGCGGGGCTCCGTGTGTAAAATTCTTTTTTGTACCCTCTTGAATTTTTTTTCTCCTTTCTGTTCATCATCCTTTTTTCACAGTTCACAACCAACTGCTACCCGACTCCATGTCTCCTAGACACTTACAGATGTACATCAGTATGTAATATAAGACGGCTGAGAATGCAGGTAGGATGGAATCGAGTCATTCTGTGTGAAGACCCGGGAGGCGTCCTCCAAATAAATGCTTGTGTATCCATCCCTATCCGACATCCTTTATCATGCACAGGTAGCCATTATTTTCCCCCTCGAATAATCTCGCATGAATCTCTTTCGGAGAGGAAGCCGAGACTCACCTTTGCAAAGAAAAGGGAAGAAAAACGAGGAGAAGAAAGAAATTTGAAAAGGGGGACATGCATTAAAACGCCAAAATCTCCCTCCGGGTTTCCCTTGATCCTAATATCCCTATTTGGTCAAAGCAAATATTACACTCAGTGGTATAGCCACGACCAAAAATCAAATATAGGTATATATAGCTGAGAATTGTCTATATGCGTGAAAAACGCTCATTATAGGAAAAACTTTATGCCAAGCCATGTATCGGATTGTTCCCACCGCCAGCAACACCACACCGCCATGAAAAGAAAGAAGAAGCATTAGCATGCTCTGCTTCTTTCTTTGCCCGTCCATCCGTGGAAAGGTGGCATGAAGACAAGTCAAGATTTCAAAGTTGGCTGGTCTTGTTTCATTTTACAAACCGAATACGTATCCCTCTCCCATCGTCCCTCACTATCTACATTTTTTTCCTAGCTTTTTCATTCTTTCTGTATGTTAGAAAAAGGTAAGAATTTTCCTTTAGAGAAGTATCAACCATGCCTGTGGTGATACTGCTAAGGTGGAATGTTGAATTCAACTAAAGCAAAACCTGGCTCTTTCGATGTGTGCTCTATCAGGCAGGAGTAGTGTGTTCACATTTTGTGGCATTAGTTTCAGGGCCAGTCATGCAAATGCTACTTATCTTGATTTTTTAGCATACTCGCGAACTACATTCAATTCAAGATGGATGCTAGCGTAAAGGGATAAGGTTTCAATTGACTTTTCACGACAGACAACCATGACGACCGTTCACAATAATCCATCCTCTATCAGACAACCAACCGTGTCACGATAGAGAAAAAAGGTAAAAATATATAGTCAACTATAAAGGTATCATTTGCTTGAAGCAGTGTAATGCAATCGAGTCGTCATCGTCGTCATCATCATCATCGTTATTCAGCTAACCCTGATATTTAACATGAGTGGGGAAGGGCCTTCATCGTTTTATAACAATTTCAGTTGTCGCCTTGGATCCACTTGTTTGATATTAGGGATTACACTTTTTACAGATCGGAACTAGTCACGGTCATCCATGAGTGGAAGGCACGATTTTCTATTATCACTCTTTTTTTCAATGTTTCCCTCATGAATGATCAGAGAGCTATTTTATAAGATCGGGAAAAACTACATGTAAATAAGTTTTTTCTTTCTGGGCATATAAGATTTCGCATGGATTACATTCCAATTCTTTGAGGGGATAACCAATAACGTAAAACAGATTTCTCGAGATAGAAAAAAAAATCCGGCAGGTGAACAAGGCAGGTTGAGCATGTATTTCATTTTAATGCTGCAACGCGAGAGGAGTGAAATAGGATTAACCGACGTTTTAATGCTGATTGAGCAATCTGCTTTTTCATCATTCATCATACTCGGTTTGGTAATGGCGAAAATCCTCAAATTCAAATAGCCAAGCTGCCTGCCAAGCACGAACGTCAAAGAAAACTGTGGAGGAGAAATATTTAACGTGAAAGACAAGCAGTCAGTAGCAAATGTCAGATGGGAATTTCGTTTCGTGTTTGTATAAATAGCAGGCTGGCACATCCTGCTAATTTGAATTGCTTTGACAGCACCACCCGCTCGTAAATTGAGCTTGCAGGCATGGATCATGGGTAAAATTGCAAACTTAAATTGACTTAAATCTTTTCCTGCCTGGTGCAGATGCAAATATGCAAGTGTTCAGTTCTCTTTGGTGGAAAGGGAACTGACACGATGTCTATTTGTCTATGAGGGAAAAACTCCGAACAGGTTTGGGGCACATAATCTGGAAAAATATGAAACTGAAATCGTTCTCACTCACTGACTCACTTGCTCGGATTTTGACAAATTGTCTTTCAAACTTGAACCTTCTGTTTGATTACTGGAAGAGAAGAGCTACTGGGAAAACATTCATATTATGGAAATCATCTCTAATCCATCAAGTAATATCGCAAGTATAGAAAAAACCAATATACCGTTGAATAATTGCTATGCGAAATAGTCAGCCACGTGTAGGGAGTCGAGGCAACAATGAGAATAACGATCATCCGAAGGTTGTTTACTAGACGATAAATTAGTATACAGGATAAAAGTTCTCTTTATACCTACGCATATTATATGCGCATCTTGCAGTATATATTGTGGATTATGAGGTGTATAAAAAAGCTATATACGAACTTTACCATGGTTTATTACCATCATCAACTTTTTTGCTTTGTCCGAACAACACCCACCAGCCTACTGAACTACTAGTACAGTGGAACCGTTTTCATTTCACATAATGCAGTTTTTACAGTTTGACCATTGACGAAATCATTATATGATGCAAAAAATCAAGAAAATTATTCTTTTCGTGAAAGTATTTCATTTGAATTGCATCTCACAAAAAAAACATGTCATATCATCATTCCTACAGCATTCATCATCCTCAAGTGCACAAGAAAGAGAAAAAAATGCTCTGAGATTTTCTTCAAGGTGACTATCAAGTTCGGTGAAGTATGTACTTGGCATACCTTCCCATATAAAAAAAGGGATAAATGTTGATAATAAAGATGTAAGACGAGGATGGTCTCATACCGCGTACAGGAATGGCCACCATGTTCTCGTCGCCAGTGGGTATGCGAACTACCTTCAAATTCGAACTATGAATACATCCTTTTAAATAATATTATGCAAACCTACATCATCCACCTCTCCCTTCACTTTCTGCAAATCTAAATAAAGGTTCCGAAGGAAACACTTTAAAAATCGTTTGCATTCCGCCACTATAAATCACACCAAGTCCAGTGTAAGAGGATTTCAGCCGTGTTTCACATGAGGTGGGAAACTCGTAAAGTTCACTTTTTATAAATAAATAAATCACTTCATATTTTAGGGGATCAGTAGAGGGGAAAACAAATACAAATTACTAGCTAACATCCTGAACCACATATGCCGTCACGATATTAAGATATACACAAGCTCCTATTATCTCTGTTATACAAACCGCTGGTAAGGAACCACCTCCTCAATAGAATAGGTTTTAAAGATGTCATAAAAATCACAAACGATTATTATTAACACAAGGGTTATTTTCCACCTTGTTATCATCACACATATATCACACATACTTTATGCCTGCTTCATTATCTCTTCAAGTTGTTTTTATACCCAATAAAAATAAAAATTATGCATGTAAAACATCAGTTGTGCATGCGCTTATTATGTAAAATAGATTGTATTGACGGCAAAAGGGATGAAAAAAAGGGGAAAGTAAGGGAATCACAGTACTAAATTGTTCACTCATGTGATTCACTTTTCTCAAGTAGAATTCATTGTTTTTCCATATTTTTCAATGTAACAGTAAAGAATTATTCTTTAAAATGTTCTCCCATTACAAACCTTATTTACCATAATCATTCCTTTTGCCCGACACTTGCTAATTTTTTATTGAGTAACCAAAAGAAAAATATTTATAAAAAATCCTGTGCGAATACCATCACATCACCCAGTATTTTATTACAAGTGGGATATCTGGGAAGAAAAAAAAGACAAAAAGCGAAAGAGAGAGAAATGACTATGGAATACATGTACGAGGTATGTATCCATTCAGTAATTACGGCCATCATGATACATTATGTTTCAATCCATAACATTATCAAACGACAACAGCCTGAGGCGATCCTTCTCACCAAAACAAAAATCCAGAGAGAGAGAGAGATAGACAAGCCACAAGCATCTCTCTATTCTTTTCTTGCAAAAGGTTAGTATGCACACAAATAATTATATTGGTTACTCCACATGATGATGATGATACAATGTCTGATATTAAAAAGAAGTTTACCCACATTTCTACAGCATTAAGGAGATTCATTGAGAAAAATGAAGAAGTATAACTGCTCCTCTGCCTCTGACGCGTACGCACATGAGAAGGTGGATGATGCTGATGAGCACACACAAGACGTTTTTTATACATTCAACCCACTCCACGCACATTTTACAACGGTACGCACAAACAAAGCATACTATTTATTTACACGCGTATTACTTGAGAGGGTAGACGATTTTTTTTATAGTGCGAATGAAACATAAGTATATAAAATGGTTGTGAGAGTGTGCAATCTTCAGCGATCATACGCCTGGTGGATGGTAGACATAAGTTAATATTATAGGTTTTGCCCCTTGTTCTCATTATTTGAATGATTTCTACGAGGTTCTTCCAAAGATTCTCTGTGGCCATTGCTCCGCGTTGGGATATTGGATGAGATTTTTTAAAAAATTAAATGGAGTGTTTATAGTTTTGCAGTGTGCGTTGTGAAACGCACTTTATAGAGGAGAAAATCATATGGAAATGGTTAATAAGGGGATATGTATGCGGTTCACATTAAATTTACCGTGTTTACTCGCGGTGAACACAAGAAATGAATTAATTTAATAGAAAACATCAGTTCTAGAGGGTACGCAATGGAAATTTGAATAAAATTCACAGATTCTTGCCTAGTGCTCACAGTGATTGCACACAGTACACTTTTATCAATCATTAGAGTATTCCACCCTTAGAGCTTGGCTCGGTCAATTGATGTGCAAGAGTGTGAATGTTTTTTTTCTCCTACGTCTGCACATAATCGGACAGGCAGCGTGCTGTTCACCAGACCAGTGGGGTGAATAAGGAATGCAGACACTGACATCGTAGACAAAGCGAGCGAGTTTACAGTGAGGGTAAATCTTTTCGCCAAAAACTTTCAGCATTAAGATTTTACATAGACGGCCTTATAATAACCTGATTTGTCAGAGAAGAAATGAATAAAATTCATTTGCACAATTCTACATCTTAATATGCATTCATGCCAGATACCAGCAGCAGTTGAGTAGACACAGGTCCGTTATTATTGCGAGTAGAACAAGTAGCCATGTCTAACACAATCGTAGATCTAAAGGTCCATTGGACAAAGTACAGGTAGGATGGTAACAATATTCTAATTAATTTTATTATTATTACAAAATAACGATATTTATATACTAAATCAGATCACAACTTTTCCTTCTCATTTTACTCTTCAATCAATCATTATTCAATAGTCAAAAATGCTTGCAGCTGCTTCTCATATAAGTACAAGATGAAAAAATTCTTACAGAAAGGAAAATGAAAAATAAAAGAATTATACAAGAATTTAAAATTACTTCATATTTCTCAAAATTCTACGTTCTTGTATGTGGAGGCGAGAGTGGGCTTTAAGATTTTGTGTTACTCAACCATTACGATTTTATTATCGGCTCAAATAAGCACTCAATGAGAATAAATGTTAAATTATGTAGATAAAAATCTTCATGGTGCCACTGCCACTCTGGTCTTTCCGCGAAGCTCATAAATACATACATAATATTTATACAATATCAAGAATTATGCATACCCCTTTCCTCAAATGATTAAAGATCATTTATTTATCAAAATCCTCCTCCGTTCAAAATTATTCTACTCCGGATGAGAGTTTCCCAAGAGGGTGGACAAAAAATTGCTATTGAATAGCTCCGTATCACAAACACTAATCTGTTTATCACCTAACTTTCTCAAATCAAAAACAAAAATGTTTTTCGGTGGAAGACACTAAAACCTTCAGAAATGAAGCAGAAAAATAAAATAAAGTAGGAAGATTTATTTATAGATTCATTTCTATGCAAGATGAGAAAAAGGGATTTGTTCACAGCTGCATTGCGTCTTGGTATAGTGCCCATCACACAAGATGATGATTGCGAAAGCAGAAGAGGGTGCGAGATTCATGCAAGAAATGATGCTTTTTAACTTTAAATGATCTGAGGCGACTGGGATATTTTTCAAGGAGCTTTTCCACACAAGAGTATAGGCACACTAGACACTTCATAATTCGAGATCATTCTAATTGTTAAGCGGATGATTTGGAAGATGTGATTGTGGTGATAACCTTTTGTTATGCGATCGTATGCTACTACATATACAATTAAATGCCATCCACATACAACATAACTCTTTATCCCATCCTGCGAACATTTTCTCTGTATATGACTGCAAAAACAGACAGTCGTATATGTAACTTGACAAGGCCATAAGGGATCAAACATTTGGTTGACTTGACTGAATCTTTAAAATATTCATGAAACTGAAGCAGTCCATCAGAAAAATGCATTGATGGCAGAGTATCGTTAGCGTCGTTTCGAAATGTGAGAGAATAATAATGACATTTAAAACAATCCCTTGTGATTGAGATTCCCTGGCTGACAAGATTTGAAGAAAAGTAGGCAACTCTTACATAGTCACTTCATCCTGTTGCTTCAAAATCTCTTACCTTGCGTCCACAACCAGATGGACAAAAATCATATAATATATAATGACATGCATTGAATGGAAAATGGGAAGGATTGTGCAATACAAGTTGTTATTGTAGCACAGGTATATATACCTTTTTAAAGTTATTCAAGTTTGTTACATTTATTCTGATTATATTCTTTTTTTACAAACTACTTGTTATGCACTCAAGCAGAATGTAGTAAAAGGGGAGAGAACTGTGTATTTATTTACGCATACCCGCAAGTGACGTATCCGTGTATGTGAGTATTATATTGCTGTAATAATGTAATATGCAATATTTCTCTTTCGGCCAATAACAAGCAGACCACCACCACGAACCAAAGAACGAAAAGAAAATTAAGCCCATTTTTTAAACGAAAAAAAACTACATTTTGCACCATTTAATGCACTTAGCGAAAAAAAATTGTAAATATCTACAATAAACTTTGCATCTTAGGTTGTGTATCTACTAGCAGAAAAAAATTAATGTTGTATGCTATCCTATGTTGGAACGGATCTCACGTCTTGCAAAGAAGTGAAATCCTCGAAAAACAAAGTAATCTGCAGAATGTTTCGTGTTTCCCATTAGCTGACCTCTTTTTCAACTTGTGTGCCTTCCTCTTCTTCATTTTCATTGTGTTCAGCTACGCCAATCCTTCCCAGTGCGAATGTCGATTTTTCTCCTCCGACTCATGAAGTAACACAGGGGGAGAAGGGTTTTCGCCATAAAGGAAGTTGTTGCAATAAGCTGCAATAAGTGAGTAGAACAGGATGCCAGGTTCGTTAAATACGAAAACGTTTAAGTTGACGGGCCACGACCACAGAGGAAAGGGTTGATAATGCAGATTTATTATGAATGCAGGAATATCTATGTTGGTCATAGATGAATTCCGAATCAGGTTTTTACAACCCTGCGTACCACGTCGTGATGGATGACAAATACTATACATGAGTTACACCAAAGGAAGGCTTGGTGATCAAGAAGAAAAAAAGCTCTAGGAATGAAAATGATTTTTCCCTTTTCTCATCTTTCCTCTTCTCACTAAACCCGAACAAAGGGTGAGTTGGTCATACTAGACAAGGTCAGAAAACGTTTAGAAAAAATTTGCAAAGTTACAAGACCAGCAGAAATATAGGGATTGAGAACTTGTTAGTAGCGACCGACCTAGCGAGTGCTCTTGTCGTTCATTCAATCACCTCTTTCTATTTCGTACTTCCATCACAAATCATGTATCCTCATGCTTGAATTCTTGCCTTATCAGTTTTCAGTAGCATTTTATGATGACTAACAATCTTCAACTTTCATGCATCGTGAAGGAGTGAGATGCATACGCAAGCAAGTTTGGTCTGCTCCCTAGCCAGCTTTGTCTTGCAGAAAATAATAATAATAATAATAATAAATAAAAACTTGACCGTCAACCCAACAAAATCTAATGTAGTATACATATCAACTTGTTTAGTGAAAATACCGAAGTTTTTTTTTCATGATGAAATTTTAGAGCTCAGTTGAAGGCTACTGTTGGGCATTGTGTTTTGAACGGTTATAATTGATTTGACAAATGATTCTACAATGTGCGATAATTATTCCGACGTTGAGACACTGAATCAGCGTCTGGACATGAGTCACATGTATTTGAATGCGGAATAGAGAAAAGGCGACGGAATAAAGGGGAAAATTATTTTCTTTATTTTCAATTTATTACTTTTGACAATAGAAATTTTAACCGGTATTAAAATTGCACGATTAGATATAAACAAATCCCCACTGTATACTTCACGGTGAAGTGGCAGAAAGTCATAAATAAAGCAATTCTATCACCATTTCAATTTCAGAACAAAAGGAAACAGGTTTCCACCATCTGTTTACAGAGATATAAAAAAAATCGGGTATGCTAATTCCCGTAAACGCTAATAAGTAAAGTGCTACTGTTTCGAAAAAAAAAGAAACAGATGCAAAAAGTTGCAGCAGGCATGTTGTCTTTTCCTGCCATATTCCATCTAAGCATGCTCTCAAAACATACAAATTTGTAACCTCATTGGTTCCCCACTACACCATTGACTCAGTGCAATTTCCTCCGCAAAACTATAATCTAGACTGCAAGCTTAAGATTGCATTTTTTACAACCGGACTAGCTCACTCAACTACAGCCATGGTACATATGTGAAGTAGAAAGAGAAAAATATCTTATTTTTTCTTCTGAATCATTCTTAAAGGTTCGTTGATTACACGAGTTGTATACTCTCCTCCTGTAGGTGATGTGGTATAAATGATCAATTTCAAAATGATTCAACAACAAGTTAAATGGGAAACTTTGACTTGCAAGTAGGTACACAATGACTCTGGTAACTACACAAAGGAAACAAATCCTATGCTCGTTGTAAACTTATCTCGAAGGCTGGCAAATGCAAGTTTAAAAAATGTTTTAATTTGAGGGGATACACGCCTTCAAAAAGTTAATATCTTTCTTTTCAACAAGCTCATTGCAATCCCTGTGGCCTGCGAAATTAAAAAAAGATAAAGAATTTTACTAGATCTACCGTGATTTTTTTTCCTCTCTCAAAAGAGTTGGAATGAAAACAGAGGTAATATATATAAATATATATATATTATTTTTTACACTGAGTGAATGATTATAGTTGTAATTTTAGATAATCATCTCAAGGAACTGTTCACGCCATGTATGTAAAAGAAAATGAAAAAATGGCTATGGTTTCAGTGGCCAGAGAGTAATATGAACATTAAAAGTGCATACAGGGAGTAAAAGATAATATGTAATTTAATGTTGCTAAATTGCAATAAATAACGTCCGGCAGATCAGATAAAGAGAGAAATTTTTCGTGTCAACTAAGCATAGTAGAGTGCGCACAGCTGGAAAGCATGCATGCGCATGGTAGGCTAATTAGTCAGGTGAAGTTTTTGGCAAACCGTGGATTATTACGTAAAGTCTTATGTACATGAAATGAAACATTGGGAAAATTGTTGTTTAGTTATGATATACCGCATAGATACCCACAGAGTAATGGAGCAATTGAAGTTATGAGTTATTATCCGATTAGAAAATAAAATGTAGCGGAATTATTGATACATAAAATCTAAGCATTTAGAATGACAGTGTGGTGGTGTTGGGAAGTCTAAGAGGAAAAATGTGATTAGGACTAGGTATTTACAAAATGAACTACTTCCGCATTCCTCCTATTTTGATGACTGGATTTTCAAACTACATTTACAATATACCTTTTTAATGTAAACTTTTCATCTATTTCTATCCTTAACAGACTGACTGACTGAGTTACGTATGAATTATATGAAAACAATACTTGCCAGGAGGAGTGACGTGGTGGAAAGTAAATTAGCCCGAAATTGCTTTTAAACCAGCACATCAACTCTCAATCAGTGGTAATGGCAGAAAAATGAACACACCACAAAATGAACCATTTTCCAGGCTTTGTGACACCATTTCCCAACTTCCCATCATGAGCCCAGCAAATAACATCGGATTAGTAGACGTCTCCTCTCTTCGCCTTGACTAATGGTCAAAAACAAGTTGCCATCAATAAATACCCCAAAGTCATTTCTAGTTTGCTCATAAACGTCAATAACGATTATTTTATCTAGAATATATATTTTTGAAGTATATCATTCCCTCTCAAAGTGTGAATGAATGTCGTTTAGGAAAAATTTGTGGGTAAACCAGCCACAACGAGAGAATATTGGAAAAATTTATTCCGTCGTTTTTCCTATCACGCACTTGTGAAATAAAGGAAAATACTATTTCCCGTTATTCCACACTCCGCCAGCCAGAGAGTTGTTGGTTGATGCACATGAAACATTTACTTGATCGGGTTCATGGTTCATCGTCTTTGGTCACATTATATGAATGCTACTTATAACCTGACTGACTTATAACCATACAACTGATAAATGTATGTGCTCAGCTCATGCATTTATCACATTGAGAGAAACAGTTCATTATTTTTCTGAGACAAGTCATCGTCATCATCATCATCGTCGTTTATTTTACTTATGTACAAACAAATGTATAAAAAAAAGTGTCCGTCACCGTTTCTTCTTCCTCCCACTTTTGTCCTTTAAGCCTAAAATACCACAGGAACGAAGGAGAGTGAGGGCCACGATGAGATACAAACATATGAAACAGTAATTATCCTCCTTGCCTTTCAATAACTTATTTAGCATCCTTTACTCATTCACTAAATTATTTATTTTACATCCTATCCGTCCCGCAGCTAAATAGAGCGCAAATCATCTTCCTTTTTTCCCTAAAGTGCTTCTCCTTCACTCAACAAGTTTGACAGAGAGAATGAGTCTCTTCCTCTCTGAAAATTCCTTACACACCAGGGAGGAGAGTACGTGCGTACACCTGAAATTAAAAATGCTTACTTGCCTCAGGAAGTGAGAATGAGCGGATCTGAAAAAATCATGGTTATGAATGAGCTCATTCCCCAAAGCACACCTTTCTAGAAGAGAAACCTTTTTTACCTGCTCCTGCTCTCTTTGACTTTACCATACTAAAAGTTTTGAATTTTTACACGACATTATATATAATATAAATCAATTGATAAAGATGGAACAAAGCCTCAAGTCATTAAATGTTCCTAGCCACATTTTTTACTCTCACTCATTCCTACAGAGAAAATCCTAACCACGATCTGGATACATGTTAGCAACTGGTGGCAGTAGTCGCGGTGGATGTGTATAAACAGGACGGATATTTTTAAGAGGAAGGAGCAAGTAAGAGAGATGATGAAGATGACGTAACCAACTGTTGCTTGTTTTCATGTTCCCCTTTAGTCTCCCACTTGCATATCCCAGTAATTCCGTATTCCGTAGAGACTACACTACTGTGGGTCGTGTTTGTCGTCATGCGGTATTAACCATGAAATACGGAGAAGAAGATTACTCAAGACATATCCCCAAAGGAAAAAGCGTGGAGCAGCACACTTTCTAAAAAGGAACTCTCCAGAGTAAAGCAAATAGCAAAGTATTACAAGTGACTGGAGCTTTGCTCTTGTTATTTATATGTTTTTATGTATCGGTCGGTCGGTTTTGCTGTATCTGAATGTGGTAAAACGAATAATGCTCCGTAGCAGACTATACTCGCCCACTTTATTCATCCTCATCCGTACTAGCTAAATAAATACTCTTATGCAAAGCAAATTCAAGATAAACCTTTCCTGGTTTCCTCTCCAGATTTTTCAACTAGACTTTTCCCCCTTATCTGTCAAATATTATGCTGAACAGAAAACTGTCCTATTACCATACTCATAAGTCAATCCTTATTATACTTACGAGTGGGATTTTACATTGTTTTAAGCTTGCAAAAGTTGTTATTGCTTCATAACTACGAAAATCCTTTTACAACACTTGATGTCATTACTCAGCAGCATTATGAAAGTGTAATGTCCGTTGTGACCAGAATGTATTTTCATATGAATAATTAAATACTCAACATTATTTGCAACACTTGTGTCAGAATTGTACGCAAGTTTCGCGCGGTCATTCACTGAAGACCAGTGAGTGACCCAACAAGAGTTACATTCTTGTTTTCATATCAATCATCAACTCCAGTCAAATCAACGAGGAAAACCTGACAAAAAGGAAACTCGATCAGGGATAAAAACGCAATAAAATGTTGTCTCTTCGTTATTTAGTAACACCCAAAAATAAGTATACTATCATAGCTGTAAGCACAGAGATTCCGATTAAAGTTTAGCATAAAAAATGTAGACAGACTCAATGTAAACACTCTACTGGCTGGTCATTGCGTTATTCCTGGAATTCTGATTTCTTTTCTGCGATGTTATTATTATTATACGTGGTTATGTCGTCGAATTATATTGTGCAAAGTCAAATGAATGATAATAGCGTACAGATGATACTCCCATGAGTGGAGCAATAAGATAATGAGTGATAAGAGAAGTAGATAATGATGATAAAAGTAACAGTGTAATAATGTATGTATATAGATAGATATACAATAGCTTTTACACTGCACCCCTACAAAACACGACAACATGCAATGCAACAAGTGGATGACTTCTCCTTTGTCCCTGTGAGTTGTGCTCATGGAGCTCACTCGCACAATGTTCTCTCTGATAAAATGTGAGAAGGCATTCACAGTTTGGAGGAGAGCACATGTTTATGCTTATATCTGTAAATTAATGGCATTCTAAACAAAACAAGTCGTGAGACAGCGTGAATGCAACTTGGCACTCGGGTCTTTGTTTCTTCTTGCGCGTTACAAAAAATATTCTATGATTTTTCATGAAAAATTTTCAGCTCACTTAATTTTAAATGGAAGAACGGAAATATTATATTTAAGAGAAAGTAAGTATTTTTTAAAAAATTACCTAATAAGTGGGCAAGTGCCTTTCCTGGAAATTTGAGCATAGTGATTGGTGGCTCTGGCAATAATCCTGACACACTATCATCACTATACTCTTGGGTCAGATCTCGACCAGCTTCCTGTGCTTCACGGAAAGCTTCCAATTTCAACTTTTGATGACGTTTGCTTGCCAAATGCTCTTTAATTCTGTCAGACCTAGCCCCAATGGACTGACAACAGAAGCGACAAACCAAAATGCGAACAAGTTGGCCGTCCCGGATTATAGAGCGGGAGGTGAAATCCACCCGATTCTCTGCGGCGTACTCGTCCACGCCCTTCCGTTTCCGCCCGTTCCCTTTGGTGGGGCGTCCACCATGGGACAGAAACATGTGGGACATTTCTACTGATTTGGAATCAATTTTGACGCTGTTATAAAAACTTTTCCTTTATAAATTCAATCAACTTCTCTCTCCCCAGAAAATTTTCAACGTTGTTCAACAACCCTTGTGTACAATCAACATTCGAAATTTAATTTTCCCACGGTCAAAAAAACTCCGTTCCTTATTTTCACTTTAGTCTTCACTTTCGCGAATGAGTTAACTGGAATGAATAGTTGATTGTCGGAAAAGACTTTCAAATCACATAGTATCCTTCCGGTTTCAAAAGGCACTTTTTCTACCAAAATAAAACCCTGGTAAAAAAACTCAATCCCTCCTCACAAGATAAACACTCAATATAAGAAAAAGTAGAAAAACTTTCACGCGCTTAAAGTTGTATCCCTCTAAATCGAAATTCACCAGCTTGGTCAGCTTACACTTGTTTCTCCTTTTCTCTCCACGCAAGCACTCAAACACTCCAAGAATGTCAATTTATCCATATATATATATAATTACTCTCAAAAAGAAAACAAGGTCGCCATATATATTCCCTCTCAAAGCAATGGAATGAAACACTCGAGAGAGAAAAAAATCCAGAAGTCACTGGACAACTAGCTGGGCATCAATTTAAAAGAAGAGCAGAAAGAAGTGGTCACCTCCGTTCCGTAAAGTGGGTATTTCCAGGAGGCGTGAATTGCCGAGAAAACATGATGTTTGTCGGATGGAATGCAAAACTGAACTGAACTTCAAAGTGGTTGATTCGGGCACATAGGAGAATGAGCAGCGACTTGCTCAAGTGGGAAAGATACGATAAAATATCCTTCTCACACAAACGCCAATGATAACATAACAGAGTGCTACGGTGGTGGTGACTGATTCTCATGTGTTTTCCCAACCAAACAAAAATGTGCTAGCCTATGAATGATACGAAAATTGTGTGTAGTTATACGAGAATACTGGCGTATTTCGCTGAAAGCGTATTAAAAGCAACCAGTGTGTTTCTTCCCTGACAAGGCACTACTTTTCGGCTCTCTCTCACAACTCGTATCCCAAACAACCACCAGACCAGATCAACTTCAGTAGTATTCAATTCACACGCACACAGACACACACACAGGTCTTCATTTCGAGCCTGTAATAAGTACCAGGTCGGGGTAGAACGTTGTGAGTAAGGATAAAAGTAAACTGTGATAGTTGAGAGAGAAAAATGTTTTTTTCCTTTACTAAACTAGCGTGTCGAGTACAGCAAACATCTTATAAGAAAATCCCATAAGACTCAGTAAGACAACCTTCTTCACAAATGCTAATGCAATTTAACCCAAGAAAAATGAGTACAATGTATATTATTGAAAGAACCGTATGTAATATAGAGACAAGAAGTTTAGCGCACGCAAAGATAGTTGGGTTTTATCTTCTTAGTTATTTACTAACGTACACGGGGAGAAAAGAGACCCGATACACCGACCGACCGAACTATAAACGTAGAGTACCCACAGACACAAAACTTGACTAACTTACTTTACCACCTACCTAGACACACTAGCGAATAACTACCTTCAAAATGTGAACAATGACGACAGTATTATAAAGCCTCAAATTTTGAATTTGAATGGATTTCCTTTAAACGTTTTGGAGAACCCTTGAAAATGCTGGAACAAGGTTTGGTATGTTATTGAATCAAATATCCGACAAGATAGCATTATCAGGGATGACATCGGGGTAAACCGAATATGGATAGAGGGCAACAAGTCTAGGCGTGGTTATGCTTATTGTAAAAATGCAAATGAGTGGAGTACATTGTCGAATGAAAATCGTCGGATTAGTAGAGGATGGGGAAATGCGATATTTTCGGTTGTAGAGTGAGTAAACGATGTCAACACGAGGTATGAATTTGTATGACGATTGTGAAGTATGGCGTAAGCTGGGAAATATGTAGGAGTAGAACACTTGCATCACTTTGCTGTCTTGTAACTTTTTTGAGGTTTGATGCCATTGCAGTTATGCTTCAACTTAATCATGCTTTTGTAAGGTAGCGCGCCTTTAATAAAGTGAGTGGGCCCCTACCAAGAGGTTTCTAACGTCTTTAAAGAAATGCGTTTATAGCCTCGATAATTACTGCCATTGAATGAAGTGGAAGATGAAGAAGTGAAAATGTTTTTCTTCCTAATCCTGGTTAAAAAATACTGTTTGAAATTTGTCTGGATTTTATCCTAGAAGGATAAAAAGTCGTCGGGGTTATGAATTACGCTGTAATTTTGCATTAAGGAACTTAAATTTACAGTGTGTGGATAGAAGACAAGATGTGATTTCATGAAAAGGGCGAAAGAAAAGCCAGATTGCTTTCTGGAGTGACAGCTGCTTCTCTTGCTTTTGTTGGTGGAATGTTGCGCAATAGGCTTTCAGTCTCCGAACTATTTTCCCGAGAAGGGGGTTCATTCCATGGAGGTATTTTCCTTCTCTCAGATTTTCTCACATTCACATCCCCTTGCGTAATGTTGAAGAGGTGACCTTTCTGTCAAATAGGGCATCAAAACCATCTAAGGGCAAACACTCATTCGGGACTTCTCTCCCGGTGAAACTTATTCATCCACATTTTCCACATAAAATCATTGATGTCGAAATATCTGTGTGAATAGAAAACAGGCAAAGACGAAGGAGGGGAGCGAGACGGGAGTTCTTTTCTCATGTCGGGAAACATACCTATATTCACTACGTTTTGCTTACTCATTCTGAGAAGAAGAAAAAACTTTGCCCTACAATCGATCCCTTTCTTTCCTCATATTTTACCAACTAAATGACGTCTCAAAGTTCAAGTGGTAAAATAAATACGTATCCCCTCTTTTTCGGATAATTCATATAAATATTAGCTAAAGTTGCCATTATGCATGACTGGAAAATCCACAAGCATACGTATATTTTATTACGAAACGCTATCCAAGAATTTTCGCTTTAATACAGCCATCTTTTTCCTCTCTGTTGAGAGGCTCGTATTCATATGCATTAAGAGCCTGAGTAGTAAATGGTGCGATATATCTGTCAAGTTATACCAATTTAGTGGTTGTCTGCTGTCTGGTGACGAATCCTCAAGTTGGCTCATAATCCACGTTACTCATCGTTTTATTGCTTAGAAATATTCCACTTTGTGCGCTACCCATACGAAGTGGATTAAGAAATGGGCAGGATATATATAATGTTGGAAGTAAAGCACCAGGATAATATTTTTCCAAAGGAAAGATGCACGAGTAGTTTATACGAGAAAAGCAACTCCGACACAGAGATATGTTTTTACAGAGGAAGAAATGCCCAGATAATATACATTTGGAATTGACTAGTGTGCGATACTGCTACGACGAAGAAAAAGTGTTGATGACCACGAACGGGAATGCCGGGGAAGTACGTTTCGCCTCCTTGTTCCACTTTTAAAGACAACAACTCTATCATCAAAAGAATGATGCTCTTAAGCAAATATGCTCATTCCAAGGGTCAGAGTCCACACTGACTAATAATTCTTCTCTCTCTTGAGGGAAAAGCATGGGACTTAAATGGGCTGGGAAGATTTTTGTAAACTCTCGGCTAGATAACAGCAACTTGTCCTAAACCTTTTATGAACGTGCATAATACACATTCGTGTCGACGATAAGAAAAAGGAGCTACTGAGAAAATCACCCTGTTCATATCAGTCAACTTGCAGTGGTCTCATAACTCGATAAATACTCTGTTTGAGGAGAAGTCCCGAGATGTCTGAAATCTCGGAGAATCCGTTATGAGGCAGAATACATAAAAGTGGTGAAATAGGAAGGAGATAAAAGGTACAAGGTTGTGTAGTGGTTGTTTGTCATTTCTGTACCATATCTTTTTTTTTGACGTATTATGTAGTTTATATCCAGTCTCTGTTGAAAACTATTTCCACAAAAGGGAAAAGGAAAAGGGCAATAAAATAATGAGTCTTAGCTATAACCATGCAAGGATATACTTGCACAAAGTGGTTCTGCCAGCCTCACGACGGATAATAATATTTTTGGAGTCATATAAACGTGTTCCATCCAAACATATTTTTCGGCTATGAAGGAATGTAATTATGGCGAAGGGCACGGAAACAGGGTGGGCATTTCCCTTTTCGTCGTCACCGGATTATTCCTCCGACCGAGGATGGGTCTTATACAATTTAAGAATATTGAGCAAAAATACCTTCACCCAAAAAGCTATGCACTTCTTACAAGAGCTATATTAACCAGTCCTTCGACCATACCTCCGTAACGGAGAACCCGCCGCGGGTATAAACGAGAAAAACGATCCTTTCTCGAAACTCACAATAAAAGAAGGAAAAAAGGAATATGTAGAGGAGTATGTATACCTTTGAGTGTTTGAATATATCCTTGTATGAATTGTAAATCTACAGGCTTCATTAGCATTCCTTTTTAGGAGAGGATGGACGTGGCTGCTTTCAAAAAACCAGGATAGAGCCAGTACAAAGAGCGAGAGACGAGGAAATCTATGACGAGCAAAAGTAGTCAACTCATCGTCCTACCCAAATCTCTCAAGTAGTTTTGTGTGGATATAAAGTATATTACAAAAAAATGAAAAACTACTTCGGAGAGAGAGCAGCATGACGGTATCAAGATGAGCTGGCTGATCTGAGGAAAAGAAAGAGATTATTTTGCCGTGACATACATGCCTCCATTCCCTTTTTATTCATATCAAGCCGAATTATTGCTCTCTGGTCGAACAAGTAGAAAAATGGAAGTAAAGGGATGCGTCATGCCTTCATAAAATATATTGTTCAGAATGTAAAATATTGGATACATTATGAGCACAGAAAATATGGATAAGGTATAAAAACCTTAAAAATAAGGGAATCAGTAGGAGTAGGAATGGAAAAAGGAGAGAAATCTACACGACGGATGGATAAATACGAAAACAGGCTCCTTCTTTCCCGGAGGCTACAACAAACTGCATACTTCTTTATGGACCGGACCGTGACGGCAGTTTTTTCTCTCCTTTTTTTCTTGCATACAAACACTGTTTTTTTTCTTCAAAAAGATACGTCTTGCGCGAGAACCAGGAGAGTTGCTACACAAAGTGATACAATGGAAGCGAGAAAAGAGAGGACAAAAACAGGGAGCAAGAAAGAGGAGACGGGGAATGGAATATAATGATCATGGTGCGCAGCAGCAAAGACGGGGAATAAAATACCCTAAGTAACTCCCAGCTTTGCTTGCCATCAAACCACCGAGCCAGCTAGGAGAGTCAAACCAGCCAACAACCGAGCGAACCGATGTGTAATCCTCCGCTTCTTTGCCTTCATCGTTCAGTTTTTTTACTTCGCTCCGCCACCATCATCATCATCATCTTTACCACGAACTCAACGTGCATGCAATAAAAACGTACAAAAAAGATAGTGTAATGTAATATGCGAGCCAGCCATCTTGGGAGAAAAACCACTTTGCGTAATCCACCAAAGGGGCGTTTCCGGGACGTTGGGTAGAAGTACATTTTTTTCCTGATGATGAGTATGTCGTGCTGGCTGAGTGAATAAGAAAGAGCAGCAATTGTTGTGAGAGTGTGACACTTGGCGAGTAAGGATATGTAGGTATGTGGATAACTAAAATATAAATGTGTATTACGGTTGACGGTATAGGGAAATGCTTTAAATTTTTATGAGAACACAAGAGTAAAATGCCCGGGAACCGGATGTCACACCCACTCTCGAATCAACATTCTCCTCGCTTTGTTCACATCTGTAGGTAGAAACGTGAATTTTGTTGACCCCGATTGTTTCCCATGATCATAATGATTTGTATCAACTCAGTTTCAACCTTTCCCGTTCCACCAACCATGAAAAAAATTGCCAAGAGTTAGCCCTCAATTCTCATTTCTATGAATATTACTCTCCTAATAAGCTCGCTTGTATTCTTCTTTTGGAGAGAATGTGGGAGAGAGATTTTCATGGAGCCACACCCTGTTTTAGAATTGGACTACCCTGTTCAAAGCAAATCACTTGAAGTACTGCTGTGAATGCTGTGATGGCAAAGCAGATTTAATACCCGAGACGGGTACGGCATGGCAATGAAATGAGATTCAAGTTGAATGCAGAGAGATTTCTATATTCATCATCATCATCATCAAAACATCACGAGACGAGAGCCACGGTGGAAAATCAACGTTTTATCTCCATTCAGTGTTTTTTTTATTGAAAGTACCTTTCCTTGTTACCAGGCAGGGCAGGGCACAGGTAACAAGGAAGGGTTTCCCTTTACATTAAATTTTATTTTCCACCACCACCACCGCTGGCTGTATATGGTTTATATAGCTGCAGCAAAAAAATGAAACTGTTGTGCATCCGACTTGAAAAAGGGGCACAACACACCAAGTGGCAAGAGCAAAAGCTGCTGAGCCATTACATGAATATATCGCACCACCGAACCATACCGTCAAAAAAATTAAAACCGAGCAAAAGGCAGGCAGGAAGGCTTCGTAGGGGAAAAGGGGAAAGAGCTGGTGAAGATGTAGTCTACAGTCTACATACAATGCAACAAGTCTAAACAGCGAAAAAAAATATTTTGGAAACAGACCATAATCAACCTGTTGTACCAAATCTTATCTTCATTTGAAATCGTGCCATATTTAACTTGCACATATATACATTTAGATATTCAGATATCCCTTCGTCGTGACCATGCACTTTACACAGTAGAAATTCCCATGTTAGTATACATAAAAAATCCAAGAGAACAATCTACCCTGATTTTTGCCGTCGATTCATCACCGTGAATATCATTCTTTCCTTCTGTGTGAATCTCATCCATCTCATGTCAACTCGTGCCCATTGCAGTAATTACCTTTGCGAACGGTGACACTATTGTAATAAATCTTAGGAACAATTAAATAAATAAATATATGCGTGCAGCGCCAACTTCACTTTAGAAATATGAGTGTAGGCGTTTTCCAACTTGAGGGATACTACAAGGTGAACATTTTTTTGCACCGTCGACAACTCCACCAGCAGTAAAAACGGAAACGCATAAAGTAAAAATAATACTCAGCATAATCATCCTCTGAATATCAACTGCTCCTGTATTCGGTTTTAGCTCACCTCTCCTCCCTGTTACTTGTTCACCTCGAAATGGATCATAATATTCTGCTCTCATTGTATTCCACAACTCGTCAGGTGTGTAGAGAGGAGAGAAAAAAAGGCAGGCAGATTGGGCTAAAAGGAAGGAGAGAAGAATGAAGCAGTTTTTTTTACTCAAATCGAGTTGAACTACTGTTGCTTCGTCTATATACGAAATGTAAATCGTGGCCTGCTTTATTCCTCTCTTGCAGAGAAAACTCGTACCACTTGGTTTTGTGATGGTGCTCATCTCTCTCTCTCTCTCTCTCTCTGGCAGGAAGGAGAATCCTATAAACCTTTTCTCTCCGTCGTTATACATCTACTTATTCTTTTACATCCACGAAAAGGTGTTACACTTGCCTGATCCCATTGCACTGCTGCTGCCGCGCTTCTGCCACTATTCGGTTTTTGCTGCTCTGCTCTCGTTCGAACCACTTGTTCTACCTGGGCTTTTGCTGCATTACTCAGGCAGCAGACTGTTGCCCACCTTTTTTTGCCTTTCTTGTCTTCAATGTAACTATCATCAGCATCATCATTCTCTGATCTTGTTCGTATGCTTCTTTGTGTGAGTGTTTGTCCGTATAAAACACACATTTGCCAGAGTTGGTTTGAATTTCGAAAGCACCGGTACCTACTTCATCCTCTCCCTATGTGCAGCCTACACACAGGAGAATTTTTCTGGGGGAGCTCTTATTCCGAAACATGCTCCTATTTCATCCACCTTGGAGCCAATGCCATCAAAGGAAGAAAGAAAACTGTTCGGTCGTGAAGGATTTTTTTATTACAGTACACAATGAATTTCTACCCTATCATAGTCCCCCATACTATCCGGAACGTGGAGATTAGATGGGAGTGAATAGAACACTGTCGTGTTTTACTTTTTTTATCAACTTATCCGTTCTCTCAAGAAATATAATATTATTATACGAGAATGTACATTGCATGGTACGCTGGTTGCAAGATGATCATGGTGACGGAGGAGACGGAGACATGCTATGCTTGCTATTATTGCCCGTGCCCTGGAGTCTTTCTTTGCAGTTGTGAAAAACCTTCTCTCTCTCTCTCTTTGTACAACACACCATTTTCCTGGTGTTTGAATATCATTTTTACTGTTTTATTGCGCCTGAGTCTGCATACAAAAATGGCTGGATGTGAATTTTTTTACAATGGATTTTTTATATATATATACCTAAAAGTATATCGCTCTACATTGTTAACATATGCTTTTATGCAGGATTTAAATGAGCTCTGGAGTATATACTTTTGACTTCTATTCGCATAGACGGAAAAGCCAAGAGCAAAGTTTTTGTTTACAGTGAACATTCAATCTCTACCTTTCTCGCAATTTACGTCCCGTCCGTCATTTTTCCTCTGTCACGTACAACGGAACAGATCCGAAAGGAAGAGAAGTCTATTATTTTAACCTATTGTGTGTACATTGCGCACTGTAAATATTACACTTCCATGCTCCATTCAACTAGTGCCATGCAACAGGTAGGTAATATACAACCTGATGCTCATCATACAAGTACAGTACTCGTTAACATGTCGCTATACACGAACACTCCTACACAATGCAAAGAGTATGGATGGAGGTGAAATACATTCATGAATAACCCATTCCATTCGAAACGTTCCCGTTTTCCTCTCTTCAATCAAGGTGAGCTCCCTCTACACCGTCATCAAAATAGTGACACTGAAAGCTGCCATTTTAGTGAGGCTCTCTCATCTGTAAATAATTTCAATGAGGTGGTTATCCTCCTATCTTGTTGGAATTGGAAATAGGAAAACAATAAGTCGTTCATTTTCCTTACTAAAATTTCGATTTCACGGATGACTCTACTCTAGTAGGCATTGGGTGCGTTCTGTACTACGCTGAGGCAGGAAAAGCTAGAGAGACCATTTATTCTCATTCGGAGATTTCGAAGCAAAGCTCTCGAAACATTTACTGCTTGTACACATAAGCACATAATGGGTTGTAAGCTCTTAAAATCCAAGTGGCTATAAAAGCGTAGTCAACGTTTCCCTTTTATATTTCATCTCCTTTTTCTCCCCTTTCACTCACTCCCTCTTCTCTCCACTATAAAAGAGTTAGGAGAGGATGCGTATGAGCACACAAGTATAATATTATGCATGCATACGAGTTTCCCTGTGAATAAGGACAATGCTATCCAGTTTTTATCGGTGCCAGCCGAGAATTTGTGGTTTCCACCCTTGCCTTCAGCAACCCGTGACGACACCTACCCGGTTGGTTTGCGAAGAAGAAGGTGATCAAGATTAACATATTCTTCGTTTAATGTTATACTGCCTTCTCTCTCGTTTTTTGTGACTACTGTCTGTCAGTCCGATACATCATGAGAGAGAGAAGGTGGGGATAGAATATGAGACTGCAGCATCATCATCACGACGACCGACATTGTTGCATGTGTGCATGCAACGAGCCCTTTCCTTTTACCACCTCACCTCAATCAAGTACCAGATTGTTCTTGCGACTTGAACACCCACAAGACAAACAGTAACAAAGGCAGTGTGGTGCAAAGGCTTTCTTCATTCTGAGGGGAAAAAATATTGTCTTTATGAGGCATGATTATCATCGTCATCAAGTGCAGAGAGCAGCTTTTTTCTCTACAATTCTAACCTTACACGATCATCTTCTCGTCGTCGACGAGATTTTCAAAAACCATGCATTACCCCGCAACAGTTCTCTCTACTTTCCGTTCTGCTATATATTAACCATCATAATATCATCTCTCATCTCATACAAAAACATTTTATCGGGACCGACCCATTGCCTATTGGCCTGAATGCTCTGTCTTAACTAGTTTACAGCATGATATCTTCTACTTGCTCGCCTGCATGAAAAAAAATCTGCCAGTGTTATTTAGAAACCATCATCAGTAGAGAATCTTAGCGAGGAGATATGTACGTGCTAACCAGGCATTATAAAAGCTCTCTGTGTGTAAAAAGCTTATTCTCATCACTGAGAGAAGTTTCTCTTTTTCGTTTTTTTTCTCTCTCTAGCTCTCGCAATCGTTCTCTTTTTGAAGGCTTTTGAATTTCGTACATGTCGTATTTTGCCATATATGTGGATATAATACTGTTGAGGAGTAAAAGAGAGAGAGAAAAAAAACCTGTACGCGGATGTGATACATGTAGAAGTTTAGACCTTGCCCGAACTTTCAGGGAAATATTCGTTCTCAAGAAATGATTATAAAACCAAAGGGAGAGTAGACTATCCACATGTATTTTTTAACAGAAAACCACAAAACTCTACCATGTATATAAACCTTATAAAATCACACTTCGGAAGAAATATATGTAACCATATTTATTCCCTTCCACTCTCGTCCACATTTACAGAGAGTGAGAGAGAAGTAGAGTGATATTTGAACAAGTGAAACTTTTACGATGCATACCTATATACCCAGTTAACTGGCAAGGGAACGAAATATATAGAATTTGTGTGATGTGTTGGCTTTTGCATTGGGAAAAACCGATTTGGTTTTTCTATCCTAAAGCGCGCAATGATGGTGATGATGAAGCTTGATAGAAAAATGCTCCTTTACTACTGCTAGTGGCGGTGGTGTTCTTGTGGTGATAAATGTATGTGGAGAATATAACAGTGATTCGTACACTTGATATTGACTATTAAAACTGGGAGTGAAATGAGTACAACAAGTCTGTTTGCAGTCTAACTCCCGATCGTTTTTTTTTATCTTATTAAAACATAAAGGGAATTTTTACACGTGAGAGGGAAAGAGAACTTACCATGCACCACGAAAGAGATGATGCACTTTGCACAAATGAGATGGGAAAGTGCCTCACTCAATACTGTAGTAATTATATTCGTAGCCGAAGAGCCCATCACACTGCTAATGAAGAATGATCAGGGATGAGTGCATGTCATGGTATGCAAGTATATTTTTCTCTCACTGGTACATTCCTCCTCATTGTCTGCAACGGAGGAAGGAAAGAGTGGGCAACAGGTGGAAATGCTAAACTCTCTCTTTTTCCTGTCAATACTATACTACTTTTTTTTACTCGGTCAGGTTGAGAGTGGAGCAGAGACATGCAATGTATTTGCAAACTTTTCACCTACAGGGATGCAGGACATGACTTTGCATAGAGAGAGGAAGGAAGGAAGGAGTTGAGTAATGAATATCCAGTGTTGTTTTCCCTTTATCAATCAAACTTTGTCTCTCAATATGTGCGTCTTGAAGAGTGTGAATGTTATTATTGGAATTTTATATCTTAAATGTCGTGCTAACATGCATGAAAATCATGCCCAAGGCCACTTAAAGGCAAGCAATGATGAAAAGGGCACTGCCCCATAGTCAACCTCTCAGCTCATATGTATTCATGTGGCGTTAAAGTCAACAAGGTTGTGTGATTGTGATTATTTAGTGTGTGTATAAAACGATTATATGCATATATGTTACTACTCGTCGGATATGCTGTCAGTTCCCTCAGTACACAGAGTTGTGTTTAGAGTCATATGGTTTTTACTGGGAGATGCTAATATTATTAGATTATTATACAGAAAGGATATCTCACAGGTTGCAGGTGAAGGTTTTTCTCAATCAATCGCCATTCGTCATCAACATGGTTGTAGCCAGGTAAATTAATTAGCTGTGATGTTGTGCATGTTTTAATGTTGTCGTTTACTGCGATTGCTGTTGTTAGATGCCATTAGATGCTATATGTGTATTGCATTAGATCTTGGTAGTAAAACGTAGTTTAATATTGTGGCATAAAAGATGAGAGTGTAAGAAGAGGAGTAATATCCGCTGTTTTTTTATTTGAGTCTCATCGACCATTTTGTTTCTCCTTTTTTATCGCAAGGAGGAAAACCATAAATATATGTTCAGAGACTCGACTGGTTTCTCCTTTTATCTGGAGTCAGAAAGTCAGAAAATGCTTTTGACATTGTGACATTCATGTATTTTCAACCGAAATTGCTGCTCTGGGAAATGACAAGGATGGTATTGGGTAAATAAATGATAATTATGAATGCCTCTACTTTGCCATTAACTTTAAAGAATATATGTATTGCCTTTTAACGAAATTTGAATTTTGTAGTCTGCACTGCATGCATTCACTCAGTTTCCCTTTTTTATCCGGCTTTTGAACCCAACTGCTGATATGAGGAAATCTGGAAAAGTTGAGAAAAGATAGTGCCCCACCACATTAACCACTGCACCACACACACTGTTTGAAAATGTGGACGATCTGATGGGTATAAAATATGGTTTAATATTATACGTTTAGGTATTTCTTACGAGACAGGAATTGAGATTACGACTCAATCACTCAAAAAAAATGTCTTTCGTTGAAATATGTTCTACCGGTTTAAGGTTGTACTGATAAGATTTACCGCGAGATTACTAAACGGGGCGAAACCTATTCAGAAATTTCCTTTTCAAGCCACTGGATAAAAAAACGTTTTTTCTCAATTTTATTTCCATCTAACTCTGCTCATATCAGATAAAATATTTTGCATTCCTAAAAGGCAAGAGAAAAGTATTTCTATTTCTATAATTTCCAGAGTATTTTCCGAAATTAATATGCATTTCATGCATTGTCTAAATTTTCGTATTGTATTACATAGCTCTGTTCTTTGCCTTTTTTTGCGATTTTGATCTGTCAGTAAAGTAAATGGAGACGCCAGTACATCATGTTCTCACATCGTGAAAGCCATGTTTTATTCCATCTGTAGATGTTTAATCAACCACACTCCTACCTATGTAATATAAAGTCAATAAAGCTCTCAATATAAACCTAGATTTAAAATTAAAGTTGAAAAAACCGAATAAACACAGTCATTTTACATGGCTACATCATTACATCGCATCTTTCCATATTTTGATTCATTTTTATCCTATTTATTCACTTGGTACTCAATCATTTTACTCGCGATTCCTCTCATTCAGAAACCTCAGGGATATAAGTAATACTCAAAAAGAGAAATGAACACGCAAATGTTATCCTCAATCCAACCGTGCATACTAATTCCATTCAACGTTTTTTCTCATCTTGAGTAAAAAAAGTATTTCAAAGCGTGGGACAGCAACAGCCACGCTAGCAAGTTAAAGATTCGGAAAAAGAGATTTCGTTCTTGAAACGAGTGCAATACAGAAAATTCATAAGAACTCAAGAGAGAAGACAGATATTCAGCAAGTGGTAGAACGACGAGAAATGAATGGATAGTCATCACTGGTAGCGGCGAACATTGATTGATGCATGTAGTAGGTTATATGAATGCATACAATATTGAAATTATAATTGCAAGGAAACCAATAGAGAGAGAAGAGCAATATTCCATCTGTCAAGTGAACCTATCAGCAAATCCCTCTTGAAAAGTTATGCATTGATTTACTAACTAAAATCAGCACATCCCAACAAGTCAGATATAATATTTCATTTAAATCATAAGCACATTATCTAGAATCTCGGTCTACCCAATGCGTTGTGAATATCTGAGAAATTGTTATATAAAGCGGTGGATAAAATTGATGTACATAGTTTTCCCCATGTTTTTCAGGGAGTCAGTGACGTGGAGTGGAACAGTCCTGACCCGAAAGTTTAATAAATGCCACCATTGCAAACAAACATGCTAGCTAGGTGTGCAGTGAGTGATACGAAGCATTAAATAAAAATATACATTGAATGAGCATTGAACTCATCATCTCATCTCCCTTCTCCAAATATACACACAATTCATTGCATGGATGTAAATCCAGCTTTGTAAAAGCCAGGATTTTGTGCTCGAGCATGTCCTCCCTGTTTAATTCGTAGCTGTTGTGGATATATATATATATAACGTGGCATTCCACATAATTCAATCATTTTATTAGCAATAGGATACCGTAAATATTCGAGGAAAGGAATAAAACTTGCACAGACTTGGTGTACGTGAAAACTTCAAGCCCGGTCTGACTCTGATAATATGCCAGCCTGGCAACACAGCTTTTTTGATGGTTTTGGATGTGGTTAATCGTTCTCGGTATGGAAAAAAATAACGTCACTGCTCACTCCCTAAAAATTGTGTGTTCCAGCTGAAGCGGACAATCTTCATGTCTCGTCGTTCCTGTATCAACCACACGCATATATCTACTATCATTCCCATTATTCCGCGATGACTGACTGGTAGCTTTGTAATGTATGTGTACATTCCTTCATATCATCGGATTTTTAGTTCAGTGCACTTTCCTGTGTACATTTCATCCGCCATTAACTCCCATTCTGTCCACAAAGCTGTCACTCTCCGATAGCTTGTGTGTTTGTAAACGTACAAGTGGATCGCGGGATAATGAAGTGGGTGATGCCGTTAGGAAGTAAGTTTGTGACAGAAAATAGAGAGAGAGAGAGAGAAAAGTCTCTTGTTTGCGTTGTAGTTCACTGAACGACTGATTTACAACGTATGAGTATGCTGGGTGATGAAGATAGTCATGATGTGAGGACATGGGAGAGGTGAACATTTGATACCGAGTCCGCGGGTTTGTAATTGCATTTAACTGAAATTTATTTTCACAATGGCAATGAGTCAGACAGATAAGAAGCAAGCACACACACACACACACACACGAGAAAATACTGCGTTTGCTTTTCCAGAGATTTTTTCCCAAAGAGTGTTTAACAAGCATAAATTAACAACAACCCGTCGCAATGCAACTGGCAAACCCTTCATGGATTTTTATAATTAATAAAGAATTTTAGTCAATTGACGGAAAGTTTTATAAAACGGATGAGGGCAAAACCCTGTGCGGTTGGAAGCATGAGCCCACTCACTCAACGATCTCATCCGAAATTTTCACCCCACCCTATTCCCACGTCGTCATCCCAACTCATTCATCGAGAGCAGCTTTTATCATCACAAATCGGAACTAAAATGAACAAATAAATCTCCCCCTGCTCTCCCTAACGTTTCAGGAAAGCAAACAATTAGATAATGACCATCCAACGTCATTTAATATCCGCTTCCGATTCACCAATTCAAATATTTTCGCCGTCAAGAGTCACGAGGGAAGATTTATTGGTGAAATGTGTTTTTCCATAAGAGACACATTTGATAATGACAGGAAATTATCAATACAACTTGTAAAAAGCTAATCAGCCCTTTTTGTATTTTTCCTATGGAGATTTAGATTTATGGTAATCAACTCTCTTTTCATCAACAAATTTTCATCTAGCATCCTCGAGAATATACATCCTTTCCTTCGTGAAACTTCATTTTTCGGTGAGTCACAAAAATGAAAGGAAAATGATATGAGTCGTGAGTAACAATAGGAAAAATCCTTTCCTTTAAAAACCCCTTTCAAGAACGTTCTATTACCAACAATCGAGAAAGGATTCATTCTTTACTAGTACAGCAGAATACAGAGGATACTGTGACTTCATACAGTATGCAAAAAAAATCCTCCCTTATAAACTCTTTTGATACCTACAAACTAAATGGCATTGTACACACCAAACAATAAGATACACAATGAGAAGTCATCAACATTTCTATATCACATCCGACCCAGAAACAAATCTTTTGCAAGAGAGCCTTGAAAAAATGAAAGTTACCCGTTCAAAATCCACCAATTTATGTGTTCACAAGACGAAAGGAGAAGGATGGGAATATGGAGGGCAAAACGGTGCACAGTGCACTGACTTTTATCTGTAACATAAGTAATGACAGAGTTGATGGTCTCTACTCACCACCATCTCCACTCCAACTAGTATATTATGCGACAACCTAGTTTCTGCAAAAGATAAGTACTGCATACACAGCCAACATGCAATATATATAAGACATCATCGTCGCCTTTAATATATATATATATTACTCGTGAAGATGATTCCCATTACGTACGTACATAAAAGTAAGTATCCAACAATGCGTCAGTAATTAACAAGGAAAATGGTTCACCTCAACCCACACAACCTATTCGTTAGTTACAATATGAGTTTGTGTGTGTTCAACTTCTCTTTTGTTTTTTTCCCTTGATAGATATTATTTTGAGGAGAAAAAATAGCAATTGTAAAATGCCAGTAAAAGGACAGTTGTTTTTTGTCATGCTTTTCGCCCTAAATGGGCTTTCGTATCAAACAGACAAAAGCTCTCAGGCCATGGGAACAGTTCACATGAAACAATGCACGACTGACAGCAAAGACGCAAGCGTTATTCCATCTTTTCAAAATCTCATATTGTTCATACCTACTGCAGCTCATCATCATTGTCACCATCATCATCAAGTTGATAAAAATTATAGGATATCAACAACAGTACTACACACTGCTCTAATATCATAATTTTTTCTTCTTCTCCTACAACAATAAATGAATGCAGTGAAAACCTGGCACTCTCTACGTACTCATTACACCGGACGCGTTTACTTTGCGGCGAGATTCCACTCCTGCCTTAGAAGCCCACATTTATTCTCCTCCGTATTTTGTCACACAATGTTGCAAAATTCCCGTGCATTCATGTTTATTAGTAGTAGTATAGGTTTTTTTCATAAAAAAGGGAAAACATATGTACATGTACTTCTTGGCAAATCTATGGTATTAATGTAATAGACATGTATTGTCGCACGACTTGCTTGATTACAGAGTAAGAGAGACAGAGAAGGAGATTGATCACAGGTTCATAAAGTGCACATGCAAGTCCCTCGAGTGCGTGAGTAGTGCGAATCCTATATTGTAAAAATAGAAATTACACGTATTGTGCGAGACGAAATGATAGAAATTAGTCGAGTGGAGGGGAGTAAAGTAATGAGTACTCTTTGACACACACACACTAGATCATCTTGATTTTCTTGAAATCGAAGAAAAACAACATTTTTTAATCACAAGTGATTAAATAGCAACTCCCAGGATTGCAGTATATCATTCATGTGTTTGTTGTAGTTTCTGGGAAGAAAAACCATATTGATACGACATGTGCCCTTCGTTTTCATCAAATCCCACACAAATATGCGTGCCTTTTCAACCTATTATGAAATGAAGCAATCAAACACTGTTTTCATCTTAAACACTTTGCGCTCATTTATTTTTCTTAAAGCTCTGTAACAAACGAGATGACTATCTCTCCGTGAAGTGAGCTCGGTTGCAGTGAGAACATAATTAAAAGTGTGAAGGCTCATTGTGTATGGGTATATATCCTAGCAAGTGTTTTAGAACAATATGAAGGATGAAAATTGCAATAAGTACATATGAACCTTTATATTTATATGCCTTTAAGGAGACATTTTTTTGCTTTTTCGCAAGGGTACATTTTCTACATTTATGTTCATATACGATGGGAAAGCATGCACTTAATGATCATCAATCAGAATTCTGGGAGTTACTATATTACACTGTTTGTTACGCACAGTTAACTCATCTACTCACAATTCAAGTGCTACTGAATGAGCAATTTAGTAAATAGTTTCGTAGATTGATTGTTACAGTAATTTTTACTCATGTAGCCTACTATGAAACATTCTTGTATTCGGTTGTTTTATAAAAATTAGTAGAAAACATTTTGATTGCAACTCTACATTATTTACACGTAAAGAAAAAAAACATTGCATTCACAATTTTGCTATATAGAAACTGAAAGCATTTTGATTGATAAGTGATAAGCTCTTATCCATAAATAACTAGGAGACAAGCTCGTAAATTCCTCTACAACGTCTTCAAACAACCATATGTCGTTCAGAAATTACATATTATACTTATGACAAGACAAATATGCTCCTGTTGCCGGATGATCTTTTTGATATTTCTTACCACAATAAAGAAATTGCTAGAATCGTAATTATGAACCTGAAATTTACAATGTGAAGATTGTGCAGACCACTCAATCTCTGATAAATGCCACTTGGTACAGCGAAAGCTGTCTAAATGCTTAACTGCTCACTATTATGTTATTTCCCAAATTACGTTCGATGGTTAGCCTCTAATTGATCAACGGAATCAAAACAAAAACATTTACCGCAGAGAAGAAGAAAAAATTGAAGATGGCATATTGTAGTTTCATGCAACCTAGACCAGATCAACATGCGCCGATTTTTTTCTTCTGATTTTCAAGTAGTAAAATAAGTAATGTAGGTATCTCGTGAATTCTCTCTCTCCTCTCGGTTCTCAAATAGGTCAATGCGTATGCGTGTTACACATGCATTATGGGCGTGAGTAGGTAACGTAGTTGAAGAAGTGGTTTTTGTTGTGGAAGATATGTCTGATTTTTAGACCGCACATTCCGCAACTTGTTTTCTTTTTAATTACATCATTCATTACTACTTACCTCTCCTCAACCAAGAAAAAGCGTACATAAGGAGAGTATTGTAAATTTACGAAATTTTGATGGATATATATATATGTACGTATAAAAATATATCCACGCCAGTAATCACAACTGCCAGAAGGTCCCGTGTGAAGTCGACTAGGTTTGCAGGCGTAACAAGTGAGAAATCAGCAACAGGTAAGTAAATGTAGCTGACATGCAACCCGACTATAGAACACCTTTTTTCTTGACATGATACCACACCATTCACAATCTCTGGTGTCTTTCTTAAAATAATTTATTTTGTCACTGACATGATTAAACCAACTTGCAAAAAAATATGTCGCTTGACAAGGTCCAAAAATCTAATAATAGTGGATTCGAATTAAATGCATTGCTAACATTTTGTCGAAACATGAATGCTATTACTAAACATGTTTGGAATGAAGATAAACATAATATACTGCCCTTTTTAGGGTTTAAGAAAGGAGTCAAAAGTAGTTTAAAAAGATCATTTATGCAGCAGTTGACTAAACGCCAAAACAGATTGTCATTCACAAAAGTATCGACTATCGACATCTAAAGGATTCGTGATGAACATCCACGCGAGTTAAAGGAGAAATCAATCTGGCAATAACAGAAGTCAACGCAGCCTCTCTCTCCTCAACCCTTTCCAAGTACAAGTTAGCTGAATGAGCTACTTCAGCAGGAGTAGAAATGCATAGTACGATCTCTGCAATATACACATAGGTATCTCTATAAAAGCCGATGGCATTAACATCATTGTGTTACATTAACATCATTATGACTGCAAACAGAGCATTTATTAATGCATCATGCAAATTAATAAAATCTTTGTTCCTTTACCTAGCTCGCCATCTGTCTTAAATAATATCATTATCATTGTGGTAGCCAAATGCTTCCATTGTTTTGAAATTGTCTTAAAATTATTTAATTGAGTTTTAAAAAGTCCATTTAAAAATTACATTCTACGACAAGCTTATCAGTTTAAAACTGCTCGTATTAAGGTAGATATAAACACTCCAAATTTGAATTGGCTGAATAAAAGAAATCCTTATTGGTTTTAAAAATCTGTCCTTACATTTGAAATTGTCATCCTTCAACTCCATCAAGTGACATTTAAATTCGGTACATTTGACATATGTCAATCATCCATTTTATCATCTCTAACAATTTTCAAACTAAAGATTACATCGTTTCAACATCTCCCCATCTCTACACACAAGGTTTATTATTTTGAAATCAATCGAAAGCACCCACACAACTATGGTGCATATGAGTAGAAGGATTTTCCCTTCAAAAGTCACATTTGCAATGGGTCAAGTTGCACACGTAACTAATTCCTGCTCAATGAAAGGTCGATTCCAGCTTGAATTTGGACTGGATGCTGTACAAAGCAAAGTGCTTCTTATTTCTATCAGAGGTCGCATTTATGCAGCTTCTCTCAATTCCCTCGCTTAGTTTGGCGCAGCCAAATACGCTCATGTTTGAATGCAATGAGCCGGAGCTCTAACGGTGAGGACGGTCAGAAAATCGACTCTTTCTATTGGGAAGTTGTGCTCTGAAGAAGAGCTTCCTTATATCTTGTGCGTTAATATGTGTAGCTGTATGTGCAAGATTACTCGATCCACTTGCTCACATACTCGCCTTCATTCATTCATCACTTTTTTCATTAATGGACTCTTCTCAAGGCTTTGTTGTAGACTTGTAGAGTGGAAGAGTAATTGTAAGATTGTAATGCATATAAGTATTGTCAGAGGAGGTATATCATCTTTCTAAGTTTGTCTTTGTCTTTGACTTTGTCTCTGCAAATTTGGGGCTAGAGGATTTCAATTAGCTAGAGCTAGGCGTTTGGAATTTAACGGAAGATGAGTTTGACACTGCTTGAGTCGTAAAATGTTCAACTTGGGATGGGTTTAGTGGGAGGTTATTTATGCTTGGAAATGTATGTGTACTTCATGTTGGATGGTAATTTCAATCTAAAGAAAAGAGAAGTTGTTTTTTTGTTTTTAAAATAAAAACCAAGTTCGAGAATAAAATGTTGCATAATATCTTTGTTGCATTAGAGTATTTTGTTCTTTACTTGACATTATTATCATCATACTGTATTATATTGCGCGTGTCTGTGCATGAGTGAGTGAGTTTGGAGGCAAAAGAAAGAACTGGGTGTATTCCAGTAACCCGTCCGTACTCATTACGCTCACTATCCGTTAGACGTTACTTACTTTGGGTTGAAGGATAGGTGTACAATGTCGAATTTTTGAATTGGTAGTTAGTCGTCATCTTGGCTTGAGTGGCGAGGAGCAGAAGTTTAAATTTCGTCATTCGACTCGGAAGTCAGTCCTCATTCCTCATTCTGAATTTGTTTGGGAATGGGACGATGGAGAGTGTGTCAAATTTTCGTCGTACGACTTGGCAGACATTCGTCAATTTTTATTTGGGACAAGATTGAAATTTGCTGACATTTTATTTAATTCGTGCAATTAGCGCGCAACTGGCATTCTGGTGTCCTCATACTCCGTAGAGAATCACAACAAGAACAAGAATGCATATAAAATTAGCGTGTTAATAAACTCCAATGTTACTCCAAGCAAGTAGTGGGTAAGTACTTATTGGAAAATGTGCATGAAAACTTCTTTTTTGGAGCTGTGTAGTACAAAATGAAAAACAATTTTATGATATGTGAGAACCCAAGCCAAGTTGTTTGAATCATTCATTTGAATAATAATAGTAGTTCAATATAATACAACCTTCAAAGATAAATGTGTATGATGCATTTATGTGACACGCATAATATAGGATATAGCAATTTACTGTGAACTGCTGATTTTGCCAAGCAAAAAAATTCGTTTACAAAGTACTTACGCTGGCTGTTGATATTGAGATTCCACGGTACTTGCTGATATTCCCTATGTCTTGGTCGAATTGGCTTTTTGAAAACTGGAGTATTCTGAGATGCAACAGGATCCCGTTCCTGAAGTCCACCTTTGGCCGCAAGTACCATTGCTTTATCCAATGCATCTCGATCTGCTTTATCCTTTTTCATTATCTCTATCTGACTACCAACGAGATAGACATAGTCGCATTTGTGATGGCGAAGGGTAGAGGTCCCTTGAGATTTTGTTTTGTAAGCATACGTAGCCTTGCAACCTATGCAAGCCACAACTTCCTTGCATTGGGAGCCACACTCGACCAGTCTCACACGTCCCATGTAATGCCAAACTTCGCTGCGCACACGTTTTCCAGATTCTAACATCACAACTGCCTTTCGCTCTTTGAGTAAAGTTTCCACTTCTTCTTTTGGAATTTCCTTTTCCTGAATGATTTCTATTTCATCGGAAGTATGGTTATTAATAATCGTGGTTGATGTTGGGGTTGAAGACTGCCTTGCATGTCGAGAAGGAGTCGTGGGTGAGGATGGGAGTCTAGTTGGCTGCAGCAGATGTGGAAGTAGCGAAAGGTTTACGTTCCTTGCTGCCAAGGGCTCCGGACGATGATAAGGTTGATATCTACCTCTGAATTGAGCTCTTGCGTGCATTTCTTGTTGAAACTGCATTAAATTATGTGGAGGTGGATGCATGGGAATATTATGGGGCATTGGGGGAAGATGGTGGACGATGCCTCCATTCCCCGGTGAGGTAATCACCGAGGTAGTAAATAACTGAAATTCATCAATCGGGATTTTAAAAGCATTTCAAAACTACGATACAATCGAACAAATATGCTAGATAGATTTTTTAAAACATACCGGCGGCACCGGTGGATTTAAGCCAGTTCCGGATTGCATCATAGTTCTTAGATGTACCCTGAACTCGCTGAATTATTTAGTTAGTTATTTAATTTATTTGCTACAAGTTAAATTATCGTTATGACAGCCGTCTGAGTTTCCACGCACTACTTTCTACTCCATCCAACTTACACTTTGTTGACAAAAAATTACAACGACCTTGCACCGTAGCTTCTGAAGTGCTTGAGTGTTAGACTCAATATCATTAAAGTGCTGGAAGAAATTCACATATGAGCTAACCACGACCACTCTCACTCACGGTAACACGGTCCAAGTTATCATGCAGGATGAAGAGTGCGTGTGTGGAGTAGAACTTCACACGAAAAAAGTTTGCATAGAGAAGTCTAAAACCGTTGTTTGCAAGTAGAACAGCGCACAGGACAATACAAAATGAAAGAGGTGACATTTATCTTCACAAAAAATGGAAGACAGACTACGCATGTGTTTTGCATGGAACTACTGTGTCACTGAACCGAATCAAACACGAGTAATTCGAGAATTGAGATACACAGGGTTTATGACTGAGTTGAAGGATGACAGCTATCTGCCATCAAATTAATTTCTGGTTCCGGTCTCTGAATTATTGCAAATGTAATATATGCTTGGCGGATATCGGCGGAATGGAACAAAGTCTGCTGGGGCTCCTCCAAAAGTTGCTGTTGATGTATCTAGTAGTTCCTAAACTAATAGTGGCAGCTAAACAAGGTCTCTCCTTTCCTTTTGACTCCTCTGGAGAATTGAAGATGCACACCTAAACTGACGCATGCAAGTACGTATATTATGCTAACTATGCATGTATTTTTTTTTGGCTATTACAAATTATGTGATATGGTAAAAGTTGTAATACTTTTGGTGTCAACAGTGCCAAGAGCTCTATTAGCACGACAGAATTTGTCTATGAAAGTATGTATACAGCCCATAAGAAAGTCAAAGGTTCAAGAGAGGCAGCTTCGAATACAGCACAACTACCAACATTGGTTGTACGCTCCGTAGATATTCCAACATTGGAAATCATAGTAATATTACAATAAGTGAGCACAAACATGCCGTAAAACTTTTAATAAATGTCCGTGTTTATTTAAGTACTTTCGTTTACGATTGATAAAAGTTATTTAGAATTTAAAAGTCAATGTTCATCCTGCAATTTTGTTGATATTTCTAACGTTTTGTCTGCCATTTGTTTAATATCATTAAAATCTTATTACATTTTTAAAATGTGAAATTTCAGTTTTTGTAACTTTCAAGACTAATAGGAAACTATTTGAGGTGTATGTAATCTGATTATCGTGCTGGCATACCACGTAACTATGTTTGGTAAATATTGAAAATTATAGAGGTCGAAAACGTTATGGATAATTTTTATGCTCGATGTTATGCCTCCAATCTGTTGTATATGGTCTTTCTGTACACAAAATTGTCTTAAAGTAAAATTAAGTTTTAAAGCAAATTATTCCAGAATTCCATAACCCACGTAGTCAGCTACATTATGTTATGAAAAATAGAAACCGGATAAAAATTTCTTTTTTAAGTCACTCTATTCATTTATATGTTTGATGTGGCCTGGGTTTATATAGATCTTTGTATCTACCGAGGTTGAGACCAATATAAAAGTTTTTACGCTTCCAGAGCGATATTTTACTCAAACTTCAACGCAAAGGAAAGAGTGCGATAGATTGAAAGATTTACACTTGACAAGAGTTTCATAGTACAACACGAGACTATGTTGGACTCTTTTTCTTAAAGAAGTAATGCATAATGGTTGATAATTGAAGTCGGTACGTATTAAGCTACTGTATTGCTTCAGGTCTGGATTGGATTTAATGAAAGTGTGTGCAATGCAGTATAATGTTGGTAAATATTTTAGACAAGGCAAGTGCCAAATTAAGCCTACAACGGTTTCTAAAGTTGAGCACCCTGTCTTAAAGTGTCAATCAATAATGTCGCCTTTGAGTCGTCTTTAATCTTTTGGTAATCGATAATAATAATACGCCTGATGCTTCTATTATGCTAATTTGGGGCAATGCTGAAAATCCTGAACAGAACTCACAATGCAGTAGTGCAAACTACATACAATAAAATTTGCAATTTCCTCCTTCTTTTTTTACATTGTTAGCAACACCATGAAGTGTTTACAATGCATTTTTTTCATTGCCAACTCATTTTCTCAAAGGCTAGCAAAACGGGAAAAAATTCACGGGTGTGGACGAGACATACAAGTTTTAGTTTGAAACTAAGTAATACATGACGTGGAAGATTCATATAGAGCATTTTGCAAACTTCACATTTCGATGACTGGAAAATGATAAGAACTACACACTCGAGTATTTTCGCAGACAGAAAAATGTCACAACAACTCGCAACTATCAAGCTCACGGACACTGTTCATGATACGGCATTCAATATCATGGAGAAACGGATACACACTTTTCTACCTACTCAAGTACGGACAGCATCAATCCGTTTGACTGTAGTGCTTCTTATAGTAGATCTCATCAAGACAGCGAAACTCATGCAAAGTCAGTACGAAAAGGTATGTACGTTTCAACATAATCCGTTCAGAATTACTACACATCGGATGGCCTATTAAAGACGAGCGAGAAACTGTGTGGATACACTTTTACCCTTATAGATTTATGCTGTGATGCATATTGGAATCAATAATCTCTCACTAAAGCTTGTGTCTACCGTGCGCAACCCCAAAATGAGTATGGTAACGATTAAACGAGGATAATTGAGAGATGAATTTTTTCAATAAAAATGCTTTATGATATGAGGATTGGGAAGATGGAAAAATGTTTCCATCCATAAGTCGATTTTCCTCTTGAAAAGCATTTGCATTCTCCGCTGTTGATCACCACACTAGTCAGTCACGGACTAATGTTGCTCATGGATAAATAGTTGCTGATAATGATGACCGGTCACCCATCATCAGTCACCCTAAGAAATCATTCAGTCCGTCTCTTCATTCGTTCATTTCACGTAAGATTTTCTTTTTCAGAAAAAAAGTAGATGAGCACAGTGAATCGTTTGTTTCTCTACGGGGATGATATGATTGCAAAGGGGTATTATGTCGTGTTGATACTTTGTATGGAAACGAGACGCGAAAAAATTGTATAGAGCCGTTGTTGACGAGATCATCTGTCGTGGGATCGGCCTTTATGAGAGGTCGTTTAAGGTCATGTCAGCTAGCAAACTCAATTTTTTCTCTTATTTTTATTCTCTTCTTCGTTGCATAGCATAGCTAGCAATGTACTAAAAAATTCAATCTTGAGCAACTGCACTCCCGATATCAGCAGACGCTGACTCTGGACTTGCACACATAAAACCGATGTACACCAAATTATCTTTATCACCCTATCCTCAATCACCATCTTACATCAAATGCATACGGTTATTCACATAAACTGTTTTTCTTTTTTCTTAACGGAAAGGCAATAAACATTAAAAACAAGGTTTATTAGCCATTTTCGATTATAGCTTTTTCCAGAATCCAGTCAAGGTGGAGTAACTCTGCTGCCGGCCGCTAATGCTTCATGTTGTCGTCTCAATTGTTATATTATGTCTCATAAATGAGAAAGCTTAACGTACATAGGATTATTTTTATTTTTATTTCACAAACATTACACTCAAGCCTAATTCTTTTTAATGCCATTCACCGACTTCATCCACAACCTTCTTGAGTCGTTTAAATGTAAGTGAGAATGACAATGTTCCGGTTTCGAATTTTATGTACTGAAATGTGTGATTTGTGATGAGATCACATAATGGAGAAAAAACATATTGACGCATGCTTTTAATTCACACAAACATAATGCGTAATTTAATCGCGATTTTACACTTCTCTGCAATCCTTATAAAGAAGCCAAGAAGATGATTAAGTTAAAAAAATATATGTGTATTAACTGTACGTAATACTAGTGGATAAGGTCATTTTTCCGAAATAGATAAGACTTTACTATGCGATTACGGCAAACACACGCGTCACATCGTTTGTCAAGATACTGCTACCGCATGTTTTCGCCTTTGTGTGAGTGTGCCTCTTGAACGTGCTTGGATACCAAAAATAAATTAGACTGTAAAAATCAAAAGTGAAAATGAGATAAGTTAAAGTGTGACCTCGGATTATGGAGAATAACAACGCCTTTCATGTGCTGATCTTGCAAAAAAACAACCGACTAGCAATCTTAGCGTCGCCAATTTCTCAATTATTTTTTCACAAGCCATACAAAGGTTTAGTAAAAGTGATGACATTATACGCTTTTCTACGGTTGAGTTAAACACATGTGCTATCGATATATTCACTATTTTCTTAAATCTGAACAAACATTCTTCGAGAGACGGAACGATTTATGACTGAGAAAAACTTTTCTTTGTCTGTGCAATCTAATCCAATAAGAATTGCAATGGCAACGTGCATTCGAGCCGAAGCTAGACTTTGTATGACCAGCTGAAACTGCCAAGCTGAGATGGTAAAAACAAAATTTGAGTTCATAATTGCAAATACTAACTGTATTTGAACAGAGATGCGGAGAAAATCATAAAAATAAATTCCAAGTCGACAGAATGTCGAAATAATTCTCTAAAAGTAAGTCCACATTTAAGGGAATATTTTGCCTCTAAACTCTGACGTGAATGTCGTCATTGCAAGAACAGAATTAGCTGTTTTTTAGAGTTTGGGGGTAATTGATCCGGGATTAACACTTGAACACATTCACATTGCTCATAGGCTCGGATTGCCTTTACCTCTGCGAAAAGCTACGCGTCTTGATAGGAAAACAGAACGGAACTGCAATTAAGTGTTTTCGTTGCGTTTGCTCCTCCAGGTATGTTTAAAGATTTTTCAGTTGATTCAAATTCATAAAACTGCACTGCATGCCCCGCTGTTATAACTCCCAAGAATTTTTATTCATAGGTATTCATAAAATATCATGATGCATTGTGTATCAGGAAGTAGATCGACGGCAAATTCTGCGGGTTACCATAGTTGGAATAAAATTAGTAGATCATCACCATTGGATGTATTGCCTAACATGCTAATTTTAAGCTACGAGACTGGTTGATGATCTCAAGTCTCCAGTTTCTTCCACAGCTGTAAAATTTAGCATTCCTTTTTCGAATAATAATGTTATAATTTTCCTCTTGCATTTAACCCGTAAGTCATAAAGAAACTGCGAATTCACCCAAACATAATCAAGACATTTATGTATTTACTTGTATTAGGTTCTATTCAAAAGATGTAGATATATGACTGAATAATTTTAATAGTAAACATTATTTGAAAGTGTTTAGTAACATAGGATTCCTCTAATATGCTGTACAAATTTGAATTGATGCAGTGATTGAAGCAGAGCAGATCATCAGCTATTAATCTGCTCCTCAAAGGCTTGTAGAAGTTGCTAAACTTTTTTTATACTTTGAAGTAGGGCTACGTTGTTGTGAAACTCCGTGTCATGCTAAACCACTTTTTCAAGGATTTCTCTAGCAAGAAAGCTCACTCGTCTGTGGTAAAAACGGAAGATGAAAATCTGAAGCTGACTGAAAACCTCTCCCTGCAGCAAGTTTGATGGGTTTTCTTGCTCCTCTTTGTGTATCATGTATGAAATGTAAGAAAGTAGGTACGCGGTGTGGTGATCGTTCTCTCTCAAGGTAGAAAATACCTAGCTAGTGGAAAGATGAGCTACGCTTAGAGCACATATAGGACGCCAGTAGTGAAGATTTGATGCAGGCAGTAAACGGAGGGACTGGTTTTAACAAACGTGTGAGAAATCACTGCTGACCCGGATCTCAATTCAATGCTGGGCTGGTTCTGGTTGTGATTTAACCTAACAAAAGGCAAATTAAGGATAATAAAGGGAGTTAAAGTTTAGAAGAGAACCGACCGAACTGACTGACTCGTGAGTGAGCAAGTGAGTATTGAGACAGCTATCATTCTGCTCAACGAGAATTTACACTTTGCAAAACTTTGCCCTATGCACTCACTCAGAATACTGGCAAGACAATCAACGAATGCCATTTGTTTCAAGGTGATCCTATTGATCATGCTTCTTCTTTATATAAAAAAAATCTTCACACTGATAATTATTCTGTCCACGGGTTGTCCGATATTTGAAAATTGTGAGGAAAATGTAAAGGGCACACATTGCTTTTTTTATTAACTACGAGTTGCGTATTCTTTCCACAGTCATAATCAAAATAAACCGACGCAATTTCTACTGCATTCTTCTTTCCGCAAGCTTTAGCCAGAGAGCATTAAATGTAAACATAATAAACTCGCTGTAAGGCAA